>JAWWLR010006674.1:0-11806 GCA_035041075.1 Acraspis erinacei
TTCTTGATTACCGTTGAAAGTTTTTTAATTAAAAATTAAACTACATTTGGAAAAGGTAATATGTAATATGTAATATGTCTTTCGGAGTTAAAATTAAATCATTTCAGTTTGTAAGGAACTGAATACCTATTAAGCTATCAGAACAGTTACTTAGTTGGAGCTACCATCGATAGATGGCCCCGTTTTTAATTCCAACAGTCTCAAGATCCCTGATTTACTGCCGAGTTAGTTACAATTTCTTCAGTTAGATGGCGCTCGTTGGTTTGGGGATTCCCCTGATTTCTCCAAACCTCTAGAAATATAATTTACCTATGTCAGCTAGGCGATTCTCGAAGCTTCCAGAAACTTCGACATAATGTTATGTATATGCTAAATGCTTATTTATCTAGTGCTAATAGTATTAAGGAGGAGGTGAAACTCTGCAGTATCGACCGCGATTCTCAAGTTTTAATTTTATTGTTTTCCCCTGAGTTTTTCGGGAAATAATCGAACATTCTATATGATTTAACGTGATCTCGAACGATTTTCTATCCATAAAAGATATTAGGAAGCTTAAACATCAGGAGCTATTTATTTTAAGTTTTTCTATGTCGTTAAACATTCCAGCAGATCAATTGATATTGAATATTTTTCTGGAACGTCTGACGGGTGGTCTCGGCAGGTCTTCTAGTTTCGGGGACATCGACGCAGTCAATTGTAACAACTGTTCACTCTTCCTGCCCTAACTTCTTTACAGCCTAGAAAGATTGATCGAATGTTCTGTAAGATTCAATTTGGACAGGGCTCATGTAATCCATTAATAAATAATACTTTTAAAAAACTAAAAAATAAGCTTTTATAGCAGATCGTAAAATTGATAAATCGTTCATCTTGATGATCCTAATGGGACAAAGTTATTAAATTATTATACTGTCATGGTTCCTTGATGAGTGTGCAAGGTTTCAATTTAATCTGACTTCTTAAAGTAGATGAAAATATAGTTCAAAGATTCGGTTATATAGATACAGGTGAAGCTAAAGAAGCGTGTTAAACAAATCAACTGTTTGGTAGGAAATTCATCTTTTTTTATAGTTTGAAAGCTTATAATTCACCAGAAGGTCACGCAGACAGCATACGCATGTTGGCTGAATTTTAGTCTGGAGTCAGTCTGACCCCATCAGGTCAGTAGCAAGGTCAAGTGAAGAGCAAAATCAAGAAAACCTTTGCATCAGAGAAAATCTCTACTTTTAGACATTTTTGGGATGGATCAAGGTCAATTGAAAGTCAAAATGAGAAAAATCCATTGAATCGTTAGGAACCACTTACTTTAAGGCGGTTTTGGGGTCGCTGAATCAGAATCCTGGATCATTCTTACATCATCGGGTCGTGTCGAAGGTCATCCCTAGGTTAAAATTGAGAATACCATGGAATCGAACTTACGCGGTCGAAATAACCCCGGATTCGGATTCAGCGACACAAAGTGTCAAAAAGAGAAAAAGCCATTGAATCGTAGGGACTATTTTATAGCGGTTTTATTGTTACTGAATCAGAATCCGGGAATATTCTCACATCATCGGGTCATGTTGAAGGTCATCCCAAGGCTAAAATTGATTAAACCATGGAATGCAACTTACGGGGTTGAACTAACTAAGCCCATGTTATTCGATAAAGGAATTTTTGTTACAAAAATTGCTAACTTCAAAATAGGTTCTCACGGTCAGCGATACTTTTGTAGCGTTTTTCTATTCCTTTCCTGTATTCGTTTAAAAAGTATCTTGCAGTAAAAAAATTACCCTTTAGGTCATTTATTTTAAAAGTTTGTGGATTTTTAGACAAAATTCAATAAAACTGACCATACTGCACCGGTGACATACAGTTTGCGGTTCGATTGTGAACATTAACAAATGTAATCTTCTCTTTCTTGTTCCAGGGTCGAGTTCACAATTCGAAAAACTTCCTCATGGTGCCGATTTTCACGGTTACACTTCTAATTATACTTCGGGCGGGCTGCATTCTCAAGGCATGGCGCATCATCCTGCCATGTATCCTACTTATGGCATGACATCTAATACTTTCATGCATTCTGCTCCTGCCGAGTCTTCTGCTTCTGCCGAGGTGTCTCATCATGTCAGTCCCCCGACTGCTCAGGACTCGGCTACTCCTGTCCTGCCCCCATATTCTACAGTACTCAAAATTCATTATGAAAGATTTCATTTATACCGAATTTATCCCAAAAAAAATGAGACCCGCGTACTTCAACTTATAGTATATGACTTTCGTCCCAACAAAGAACTGTTTTTGAAAAATGGTCAGTATATGTTCAAAAAGCCAACCGGACCACAAATTATGTTAGTCCAAGCAAATGGCGACGGCCTTGCAGTAGTGTATAAACCAACAAAGGGTACGACACATATTCGTGCTCTATTTCAAAAACATTCTGATCATAAAGAGGGACTACGATCGAAAGTAAACATAAGAGACAACAAGGTTTACCGAGTAAGTTCTGAGGAAGACAACGACGTTCCATGTAATGTTGATATACATACATATTATGAAATTAAGGGTTTGGAGACAGAATATAGATACAAGAGATCTAAAAATCGAAAAAATTGAAGAAAACTTATATGCAACGTTGGAATGTCATTTTCTTTGTAAAAATTCCAACTGTTTTTTTATGAAAATTCTTCTTTTTGGGTTGAAATTTTCAATAGTTAGTTAAAAATTATATTGCTTGCTTAAAAATTAAAATTTTATTTTTGATTGAAAACTATCTTTGTTGTTATAAATTCATATTTTCTTGCCGAAAATTCAGAGGTCCTGTTGAAAAATCATATTTTATCGCTTAGTTCAACTATTTTTATACCAAATTAAATCTGTTACGTTTTATATTTTAACTGTTGCAATTTGTGGCGTTCATTTATATTTTTTATTGAAAATTCAACAACTTGATTGAATATGGAACTGCTGTATTAAAAATTCGCCTTTTTTGTATTTTAAAATTTTACTATTTGGTTGGACACTAACTCTATTCTTCAAAGTGTATATTTTCCGGTTAAAAAGTGATCCCTTTTCGTGGAAACTGAACCTTTCTTGTTAAAACTTTAATTTCTGTTCAAACTTAGTTTTTTTGTGTTGCACAAAATAAATTTTTGAACTGGAAATTTAACTATTTTATTTTTGTTTAAGAATTTATATCCCTATTTGATTCAGGAATTACATATTTCTTTTACCCAGTCAATTATGTTATTGAAAATTCTTTTTTTTTTAATTTAAATTAGTCTTTTCTGGTAGAAATTAGAAATTAGATTTAAAATTAAACTTGCTCGTTGGAAAATTGTATTTTTGGCAATAATACACATTAAATCTTTCAAATAAAAATTATTTTCTTTAATTTTTTAGTAAAAAATGTATGTTTTTTCTTTCAAATGTCAACTATTCGATTATAAATTTGTCTTTTAAACATAAAAATTTTTTTTTTTGGGTTGACATTTTTTATTTTGTACTCCAAATTTAACTGTTTAATTGCTGAACGGAAATTGGGTTTTTTTTTTTGAAAATTCAAATATTTAGTTGGAAATTTATGTATGCAGTTAAAATTTTGTATTTTCTTGGTGGAGAATATATTTTACAACTTTAGAATTGAATTATGAAGGATTATTTTATTCGTTTATTTTTTTGTATCATTTGAAGTTTATTCTTTTCGGTAGAAAAGTCTGGTTTCACAATTCATCTCTTCTTGGGGAAATTTGATCTTTTTTGTTTAAAAATACAATTAGCAGGCCGAAATCTGAACTCATTCGTCATAAATTCATTTTTTTTTTGGTATAAGATGCATGCATTTTTTTCAAAAATAGTCTGAACTAACTTTGCAGAGATTTTCGAGATGATTATTTTTCGTATCGCAAATCTTTTTTTTTAAAGAGTTTTTGTGCCCTTGCATGATTTATTCAAATGTTATTAAATGTTATTAAATTCAAAGGTTATTAAACAGTAAAGAGAGCGCGCACTTCGTAACAACATGTAGATAATTTTCAAGAGAGGAATTTCGCTCTACGAGCTGGAAAGTTCGATTTAATCTGCCCTCGTGAGCGGGCACAGAAGCGAGAGTGAACCTCGCTCCGTGGTGGTAGGTACCCACCATAGGCCCAAAGACCATCCCCGCTCCCCACCGCGATAAACAGAGGAGATCTAGCGGTCAGTTCTGGTACGCAACGATTTTCTATTTGTTGCTTCCGAAATTCCATCACTTTCAAAACATATCCAGTTTTACGACCACTTGGAAACCCGAAACCAGAAAATTTTGAGAAGGTTTGTAGTTCGTTTTTATCTTTAAGTTACGGATTTCTCAAAACTCTATTAAGAAAAGACGGATTTAACTTAGAACTAATATTTATTCTATATCTAAAGAAAAATTTCAAATATGAATTTTTACTTTGTTATTACTTTACTTCGATCTGAATTTAAGCTTGATTAAAAGCGCGCTTTAAAATCATAGAGGTATTACAGATAGAGGCGACAAGACAGCCTCGAACGTGTTAGCTCGGGCGAGAGAGGAAGAGTCACAGGGTTAGGCCGTCTCTCTCTAACCGCGCATGCGTAATCGACTAGCCACAGATCGGTACGGTACGCGTAGACAAAGACAGAAAAACCCTGCCACCTTCTCTCTCTTTCGCTCTCTCGCGGTTTCTAGACTGACACTGCCACTTACGGAGCGGCCTATGGCTTGACCAACAAGTATGTATAAACCAAATGTTTGGTTGAATTTTCTTCCAGGCTATCAGAAAGGAGTGTGAAAATTTGTTGTCTAAACGTGATGTTTTTGTTCTAAAAAAGATTAAATATTTTTAAATTCACTAGAAATAAATGTAGTTCGTGTTAATTCTATTGCATAAGAAATTCATTGTATTTACCGGATTGTTAGGTGAATTCGAACTTGTATTATCGATTATCTGTTACAATCATTGGAAAAGAAAGCGACGAATGAAATATTTAAAAATCACGGTTAAAATGAAGCGCTTAAAATAAAGATGAACTCAGTATTTCACTACAATGATTCGGTTTATTTGTACAATTTCAGGTTTTTCAATACAAAGAACTAACATAGTTCATTGTTCTGAATGAACAATAAGCAGTTCACGAAGCTATGAAAAAACTTATTTAAACACGACCGCCAGGAAGCCGATGAATAAACAAATGCGTGTTATCATCCAGAATTACGGACCAATAATAGTCCTTTTTCGCGACATTTATACGGCCCTTTTTGTGTAAAAGCACTTTTTAAATGTTAATTTTTTACGCCCGAAATTTTCGAATTTAAATCCAAACCGAGGGGCTGGTCACTCAAAAATCAGGAAGTCAGAATAACAGTGACTGCCACCGGAATAATCTAGACATGGTAGAGAACCCCCACAGAATAACTGCAGATTTCTTGTGACTTCCCGCGAGGCTGCCTCAAAAAGTATACCGTGCACATGATCCAAAGATCTCTCGAGTGCTTCCGTCAGAGTTACGAATTTTCCCGACAGGGATTTCCCCGATCCGGCCGGCTGGAGCGAGAGTTCTCATGACACACTGAGACATACTGTTAGACTAACTGGGACTAACCAAGGAACTATGCAATAGAATTCAGAGATTCCTACTGACCGCCAAGAATCTGCCGTAAATCCGAGAGTCACCTGAAATCTCATTGAACAGCCCCTCGATCCAAATTGTTTGCGTGACAAAACACAAAGCAATTCCTATTAAGAACTTTAATAGAAAATCGGAAGTTTTAATTTCCTATTGGGACGAAAATTGCAATTGAAAAAATCTTTCTATGTTGTTCGGTTAGACTTTCGTAAAAAAATATTCTCCTTGTTATATTTTTCTAATAGGTTCTAATCAGAATCAATGAGGGGTTGGTTTACTCTAAATGTTACAAAGTACACACTTGCTTCTCTGATATACGAAATTAAAGTAATTAGATTAAAATTGATAGTGCAGCCTTCAAGGCGGTTCTATCATGTATCTATTGGGTTGTATTTTATCAGAAGTTGCACAGTTCCAAACTATAACTCCAACTATAACTCCAACCTATAAATATTTTCAATATTTGATTAGGATTTGTTATTTTCAATTAAAACCCGTTTTAAAAAGTATTATAAAAGAATTAGATCAATCGATCTTGTTTTACATATTTCAAATGTTTGTTTTGAAAATTTATTTCACATTTAAAACTGACATGAGTAAAAAATGATAGTAAAAGAATTAGGTAAATTGAAAAATGTGTGTTTTATGGAATTCGTGACGTTTTGCTTGTTTCGTTAGAAACCTCTTTCTCTACATCAAATTGTGGAGATGAGTCATGTAGAACTGGTTTCTTATTTAGCGGTCCAATTTATTTTGAAAATTAATTTTATCAATCTTGTGCTTAACTTTACTGATAAATTCTTTTTTCGCCTAAACATATTTCAATTAATTGAATAATTTAATTGAAAAATTAAATATTCGCTATTTTCGACTGAGTGCAACAAATGAGTAACATTCACGAATATGCGAACAAACATTCGTGGTGACACTTTCTAAAAATCTTCGATTTGGTACCAAAATAAAATTGGATTCGATCATATTTTGAAAAATACAGGTAAAATTTCGCGGCTGTTCAAACACCCCTAAATGTAAACATTAGTATTTTCCTATATGCATGCAAATTATAAAAGTTTTAAGTTTTTTTTAAAAATCTTTTTGGGCAACCTTCTGCCGTTTCTTCTCCTCATCTTCGTCAAGAATACTGTCAGCGTAACTTTTACTTTTATCGTCTGGACAATTTTTGTATCGAACTCGAGCTTTGGATTTCTCGGTAAACTGTTGCGTGCTCAAAGCATTCAAGAAATATTGAATAAAATCGGATATAAATGAAAAAAAAATTGAAGGAAAAAAGCACTAATCGTTTTCGTGTCGCAATTAACAAATAAAGTAATAAATAGTAGTATATTATATCACGATTAGGTCAATTATGGCCAATTATGTAAAAAAAATATTCATTTACCTTGCACAAAATCTGTAATTAATTTTTAAAATCTGCCCGCATCGCGGAAACATTCTCTTCGCGCGATACGCGATCGGCTCGCTTCGCCCCTACGCCGAAATTTGACAGGGAGATTGATTGAAGAAATCTCGAGCTCGAAGCAGCAGAATGGAGGAGAAGACTCAGCGGAGAATTATGACCCCCACTCCTTGCAGTTCGACCGTCATTCTCATCTCTTCTTCTCCCATTCATGCGCCGGGAATCGAGTTTAAGTTCTCCCATCTATTGTCCTACGCTGCAGAATTTTCGAATATTCACTTATAAATTGAAATTCACATTTGAATTTTCAAATTTCACGCAAATTTGAACGCACCTAGGGAGCGTGCTTGCCGGATCTCGCGCTTTGCGATCGGTTACTTAGTCGTTCCACTTACAATGCTCTAAGGGAACTTTATTTAAAAAATCTTTTTTAGATTCCATTATCTTAATCCATCTTCACATTCTAAATATTTTACATAATAAAGTGTAAATAGTTAAAAATTAATTTGTTTAAAGCTCTGAACGATTTCAGGTAAACATTCTCATCGAGACACTCGCGCTACGCGCTCGATTTTTGACTAACATTTTTAAATGTATATTTATTTTGTGAATTAACTTACAATACAAATCTCAATCCTTCCTTCATACATTCTTCTCTACCAACCTTTGTTAGGTTGAATATTTTGCGTATCTTGCGTCTTTCGGCGTAATATGGAAATTTTTTATTAAACAAAAAATTATATGTGTTTTATGTAAACAACAAGCTATCAACAAGCGATTTAAGAAAAATGTGTAGCCCTTTCTTAGTTAAACAACTTTATTAGTTTGCGTCACTTGCCCAAAAATCTTATTCGTAAATCATTTTTAGTAGCACAATTTTTATTTATTCATCTGTATTCGTACCTTGCATCATTGTGCACCAAATGTAACTTGTTATAATTTTTTATTTGATAAAAATTATAATTTTCTATCTTTTAAGAAAATTCAAAAACTTGAACGATAATCTTGTAGGGCTTTCAAAAAACAACGGTTTTCTTCTCTTGAATTCATTTCATATCGGGCTTATTTGGCTTAACGGTTTGATTTTAAATTGATTGTTTAGATTTTGTAAGGGCTATAACTCTGATAATTTTTTAACGAAAAAAGCTATAGAAATAAATTGTTCGGCGTACTGAGTACTACGAATGGCCATACATAAAATTTTTGAATCTTGAAATAATCCGTAAAAAATTTTTTTTAACTCTAGCCTTTAGAATTTCTATCCAATATAGCTAATAAAGGAACTCGTTCTTTTTTTTATAAACTAAAAAGTGTGCTAAACCTCGACTTGATTCGTTCATTTTTTCGAGAGTTACCCTGTTCCCGGGCGGATTAAGGGACAGACAGACTCCATCGCCAAACATTTGTTTCTGCGTGAGGGGATCTCAAAACCTCGAGAGCCGTTGAAAAACTGGGTTGCCAAATTTCGGAAAATGCTAATACTTTCTCAATGGTGAATCATGAGAATTTAAAAACGTTTTGAAAACATTGAAATATAAAAATAAAATATTGAACATAGATTTGGAAAAATAAAACATTTTTATTTATTAAAACTGTGAGTATACAGTTGTTAAAAAGTATTTTTGGGTAAATTTATGAAATTCCTGTAAAAAAATAAACATAAAGTAGTGGAAAAAATTAAAGGATCAAAAAAAAATTCTGAATTTTTCGACGTTTTTCAAGTGGCTGTATTTCTCTTAAAAATGGTCGTACTGGAGTTTAAAAAAAAGAATTTTGAAGCTTGAAATTTTTAATTTTGAGATCCGCGCAATCCTAATGAATACGGAAATACTTGTTTATTCAGCTTCAATTTGATTTTTTTTTAAATTCGATATGACCACTTCTCGCTGAGATATCGATTTTTGAATGGAAAAGGATCATTTTGCCTTTAACCATCAATATCTCAGCAAACACTGATCGCACAAGAAAATGAAAGCGGGTTTTGAAATCTTGAGTAAATTTCCCAAAAAAGTCAGCAAATTGCTTATCGTTAATTCTAGTGAACTCTTTCAACGCTTAAAACCACAGTTTTTTCGAAACTAGTCCTTTTCCATTCAAAAAAAAAATTCATAAATTTGCAGAAATCAAAAACTCATTTTGATTTCCGATCATAGTTAGACGGCATTTATCAGAGGCGGAGGTTGCTCATTTTATCACTCTGCTTGAAGAATGTTACAGTCAACGTGATGTTGCCATCCGGATGGGTGTTAGTCAATCTGTCGTATCTCGAACGTATTCGCGATACAGGGAGACGAACCAATACAATCGTCGCCCTGGACAAGGTCGCCATCGTGTCACGACTGTTCGTGATGATCGGGCAATTGTCCGACAAGTTCGACGTGAGCCTTTCCTCAATGCGAACATCGTGGCAAGGAATTTCCCAAATCGGGTACAACCGCAACAACAGCGACAAAGACAGCGACAGCGACACCAAGGACGAAACATTTCTTCCCGAACAGTCATCAACCGTCTTCGCGAAACTGGGTTAAATGCACGACATCCTAATCGTGTACCCATGTTGACAATGAGACATCGCCGAGCACGTTTAGCGTATGCTAACGCACATCGGGCTTGGACATTCAGACAATGGGGAAATGTTTTATTCACTGACGAGTCCCGATTCGCCCTTCATGCGAGCGATCGACGTCCTCTTGTTTGGCGTCGTCGTGGAGAACGTTTTCGCCAGATTTTTGTTCGTCCGATTGTCGCCTACGGCGGTGGATCAGTCATGGTCTGGGGCGGCGTTTCGCGAGATTGGAGAACACCTTTGGTGATTGTGCGCGAAAACTTAACAGCTCAGCGCTACATTGACCAAATTTTGAGACCAATTGTACTGCGCAGACGGCAACATCAGAGGGCGTTTATTCTAATGCAAGATAACGCACGCCCACACACAGCCAACATCACCAGACGCTTTTTTGAACGACATGACATCACATTGCTGCGGCACCCACCGATGAGTCCAGACCTCAACCCCATCGAGCATGTTTGGGACATAATGGGTCGTCGTTTGCGCAGAGAGTATCCAAATCTGCAGAACTTGGCCGCATTAGAGCGTGCACTTCTGCAAATTTGGAACACCATTCCACAACCTCAGATTGCCCGCTGCATCAATATGGCTGAACGCTTGGCAGCCGTTATTGAGAACAGGGGTGGCAATACTCGATATTAACCGAACTGAAATTACTCTTTCGAGAATGAGTTTGGAGTCATTAAATACGGAGGAACTGACGAGCCTTCGGGTCTCATTTCTCCTAGAGAAACACACACACACACGCACACAAGAAGCGTAAATCCGACCGGGCAACCTCCACGTGGTACGCTTTGGGTAATGCTGATGCCGGCGGTCATTAAAAAAAAAATTTTGAAATTTTTTTTTGAAATTTTTGTTTCCCCTATAAATTTAAACACTTGTATCCATGAAAATGCATAACAAACTGAAAAACATTTTTTTTCATTTTTTTAAAGATTATGATCACTGAACGTCAAAATCGTGATCCTTTAATTTTTTTCAAAAATTCGATCGAATGAAACAAAAAAAGGGCTCGATGGATTGAATTGAAACTTCGTGGGGTTCTTGTGGGCATATTGAACTATAAAAGGCACACTTAACATTAGTGGCTTTTTCGATATTTCCAATTTAGCGCCTGATTATCCCAAAAGCTACCAAAAGCCCTTTTTTTCTTTTTGTGGGAAATTTACTCAAGATTTCAAAACCCTCTTTCATTTTCTTGTGTGATCATTGGTTGCTGAGATATTGATGGTTAGAGGCAAAATGATCCTTTTCCATTCAAAAATCGATATCTCAGCGAGAAGTAGTCGTATCGAAGTTTTTAAAAAAGCAAATTGAAGCTGAATAAACAGGTTATCCGATTAATACGGTGGTTAAGTTAGCTACATTTTCCCCAAGTGCGTAGACCCAAAAAAATGAACCCGAAAAATTTGAAAAGAAAATTTCTTTCCGTATTCATTAGGATTGCGCGGTATACGTTGCTTGAAAAATGTTTTCATCGTAAGATCTCAAAACTAGAAATTTCAAGCTTCAAAATGCTTTTTTTAAAACTCCAGTACGACCAGTTTTAAGAGAAATACAGCCACCTGAAAAACGTCGAAAAATTCGGATTTTTTTTGTATCCTTTAATTTTTTCCACTAGTGTATTTATAAAAAATTTTAATTGTTTAAATTTGGGAATTTTACAATTCGGGAAGTTTATTATTCAAGAATTTAATTATTCTGGATTTTTCGAATTCGGTATTTTTAATTTTCGGCAATTTTATTATTCGGGAATTTTCCAATTCGGGAATTTTACATCTGTCGTCGTTTGACTTAAAATTCGAATTTTCGATTTTTGCATAGCATTTGCGATGGATAAAACCATAACTATCGGTCAAGAAATGCTACTTAACGAACTCGTTGTTTCTTTTAGGACAAATACCTAATATTGTTAAATTATTTCTTATTTTATTGATACGATTGAATATAATTATAACTGGCAAATCTTTGACAAAATGGGATATCCTGAGAATATTCTGAGATATCCTGAGGATATTCTGAGATATCCTTGGGACATTTAAGGGATATCGAGATTTCCGCCCTGTACGATATAATTGGCGATATCCCTAGGATCTGCTGGGATATGCCCAGGATATCCTGGCAGATAAATGGGATATCCCGCCGATATCTCATACTGTGCGGGGACATACACAATTGCTAAAACATGATTTTTGGCTTCAGGGGGAATT
>JAWWLR010006683.1:0-11806 GCA_035041075.1 Acraspis erinacei
GGCCCATTCCATTCCTTCTACGATATATACCGGCTCCTGTGTTTTCCCCGATCCTGGAGCCATCTGTAAACCAGTTGAAACCCCTCTAGGTTGACAGAATTTCCTAACTGACCAAACCACGGATAAACATTCCTTTTCCGTGACAAAAATTGCTCGCATCGGTGCTGTCGCAATTTGTTCCTACATCTTAGCGAAGGCGCTTTCCTGTTCGGTTCCCCATTCCCATGGGACGTTCGTTCAAAGCAGCTTGTTCAGTGGTTCCGCGTAACTCGCAAAGTCGGGTTTAAAACGACGGTACCACGACGGCATTTCCAAAAATTGTAAACCAACTAAAATCGAATTTTCAACAAAATAGTTCATTCCTTTACAAAACAGATAAATCTTCAACTGAGAAAATTAATTTTTTTCGAAGCACTTCAATTTGCCAGCTTTTAAACAACGAATTTTCATTTTCTACCATGTAATAGGGTATTTTACCTAAAAACTATAATTCGTAGTGAAAAATGGAATAGTCAAATTTTTAGATAAGATAATTAATTTTAGCAAACACAAAAAAAAACGAATTTTTAACAAAATACATAAATCATAAAACAATCAAATGAATTTTTAACAAAGTAGATCAGCTTTTAATCAAGCAGTCGAATTCTTGACCAAAAAGAGGTATTCTTAATAAAAGAGTTGAATTGGCAACAAAATAGTTGAATTTTGAAGAAAATAATTTAATTTTTTGCCAAATCGTGGAGTTTTTACCGAAAAGAGCTACATTCTCAACTAAAAATATAATGTAATGCTAAAAATTTATTAAGCTTAATTTCCTTGTGGAGACGAGAAATTCTACGCGTTTTCATTTTAAATCTCTGCTTTTTTAACTTTCAAAACTTCTGATCTTTTCCATTTATAAACTGATTTAGAATTGAATTTTTCAAGCATTGGATTTTAAATTTAAATATTTAAAGTTTTACAAACTTCCCAAGGAAGGAAAAGTCTAGAGTTTACAGTCTCGTCAATGGAATTTTCAATTGAAAATTACATTAGTTTAGATATGTAGAAATTTGAGAAGACTACAAGTTTATAAGTTGGAAAAATGCAAAAAAATTAGACATCAAATTTTGGATAATTTCCAGATAATTATTGTTCAAATTCTTCAACAATGAGGTTTCAACACTTTATTCTACTTCTTCTCGTATTCGAAGCTAGCCCACAATATCGTCGAATTTTTCAGCGACTAATTCTTTCTGTGAAATTGCAGGACTATACGCAGTTTACGTGATGTAAAGGAACTCAATATAAATTCAAAATGATGTACTAAACCAGAGTATTGTTAACTTCACCTGTACCTCATTTTTGCCGCGAATGCATAATAAGAATTAGGAGTCAACTAAAAAATAATGGTCCTCTAATCTGCGCATGCTTCGTTTAGACCATGGAGTAATAGTAAGGAGACCAATCGAAAATGCGCACGTGAATAAAAAATGACTCGAATTTTCGGACATAGTTCAGGGAATTGCGTACGCTGAATTGTCAGTCGCAGATATACCACTCCCCACTAGGCGAAGCTTTACAATTCAGCGTACGTCCTCCCCGAACTATGTCCGGAAAAATGGTGCCCAAATTTCTGGCACAATTTTTGGTCTCCTTACTATTATTCCGTGGTTTAGAAGTAAAAAAAATACGTCTGTGGTACTCGTCATCCAAACTGAACGTATTGACTTGAGTCGTCTAAGAAGGCCACTCTGGCGCTGGTCATCTTAGCTGACCATTGTTAACTTACACTTCTAGAAAGACTATTTTGGCACTGGTTATTTTAGACGTACATTCCGCGACAGATTCTTTTAATATAGAGATATGGCCTGCTCAAAGGGACGAGGTTAAACTTGGTTTTATTAATATTAATGTCCGTTATTCTCGGGCTTCGAGGTGTGGGTGCAATATTTTGATTTGTTGCCAACTACTCATTCCGCTGTTTTGTTCTGGCATAATCGGACGAGGGTTGCTACTTTGGGATTTTTGCGAAGACCGACGAGTCTCGTGTGCCATGAATCCTGTCAAACTCCTAGAACCTTGATTTCCGTGGGTTTTGTGGGTTCCTTCGTATCCTTGGTTTGCTTGGGTTCCATGTTTTCCGTAGGATCCTGCTGGAATCACAGAAACGGGGACTTGGTGTCCTAGGCGTTTTGGCGAAGCCCCATAATCGCCTCCTTGTTTTAAAGGTGAAGCCCCATTACTGCCACCTAGGTGTCCTGCTGAATTCACGTTATCGCACACTTTGTGGTTTCCTAGGTGTTCTAGCGAAGCTAGACTTTCTGGTTCTTCTAGTGTTTTGGGTCTTCCTCCACCCATTAAGCGGCAGCAACCACGACCCGCTTCAGCCATAAACTCTGCAAAGAGTCTCTTTTTTCACTTTTGTTACTAAATAAAAACTAATTTAACTTTTTTTAATTTTGTGCACTACGTACAATCAATCTCAAAAGTAGCCAATCTTTAAAGTGATTTATAAAATAAAAAACAAGATTTATTATTGATTTCCGGAAATCTTGACGGAAGTTTTCTAAGTGTACTTTAGAAATAATAATTCAGGTTAAAATTGTTTATTTCACAGTAGTTATTTAGAGTTTTAGATTTTGCTTTCTCTGTAGGGAAAGCTAAAAATTCTTATTAATTCCTAATGATCAAGGCCTCATTTTATTCTATGAAGAATTCTCTACAATTCTTTTTGGGTTGTGTAAATTAAAATTTAAACTATGATTGTTTGTAGCAATAATAACTGTATGAGTTTTAAATTAATTTTTTAAAATAAAATCAACCGAGATAGAAATTTAGAGAATCCTTCAAAGAATAAAATAAGGCCTTGGTCCTTAGGATTAAAGAAAAATTGTAACTTTTCCCTGAGGAGAAAGAAAAAAGTAAACCTTTAAATAAATACCGTTAAATAAACAATTTTAACATGAATTGTTCTTTTCTTAAGTGTGCTTAGAAACATTCGTCAATATTTACAGAAATTAAATATCATTGAAATGATGAAAATTGCCTTAAGATTTTCCAGAATTTTTAAAGACATTGTAGGAAATCATTTAAGATGTTTCTGAAATTTTAAAAATTTCCCTTATAATGAATTATCTGAAACAAAAAATCATTTGAAATTTTCTCAGGATTCTTTTAAAATTCTCTAAGAGCAAATGATTTTTTATTTCAGAAAACTGATTTTAATGGAAATTTAAAAAATTTGAGAAACATCTTAAATGATTTCCTACAATGTCTTAACAAATTCTGGAAGATTTTAAGGCAATTTTTATTATTTTACAGAATTTTTAGAAATTTGAAGAAAAATTCTAATCATTTTTGAAGATATTTAGAAGCTTTAGAAAGTTTCAAACATCATTTTAAATTTTTGAACGAAATATAGATTTCTTTATACAAAAAAAAATAAAAACTTTTTGATAATTGTAATATTTTTGGGAAAATTCGTAATCATTTATTCATTTAAGAACAAAATAACTGTTAAGCACAATTTAGAAAATATAATATAATAACTTAATTAGAAAACTGTGAATTAAAATTCTAAAGAATTACAGCCATAAATGCGAACTGAAATTTCTTTCCGTTTGCTTCTAAAGAAGGGCGATAATTTGTGACCAATTGAAAAACTTCATCGAGATATTTTGTAAATCTTGTTCAAATCTATCAAAAATAACGCCTTAAATGTACGGATCTCTTAAAAAATGCATTTGTTTAAAAATTATACAAATTTTGGAATTTATGTCTAATTAACAACATAGTAGGAAAAAGATTTCGAAATACAAATATTTGATATACCGTAGAAATTTGGATTGATATTTCTTGACATAATAAAACTTTTATTTTTAAAATTTTCAAAATTTTGAAAAGCCTATACGTTTTTTAACTTTTTATCGCAACTAAAATGATATTTGGATAATTTGCCAGTATTTTTGCCTTGTACCAGAAAATTTGACAAAAATTTCTAAAACTCTAAAGAAATTGTTTTCTTCAAATTTTGAAAAACGCTATCTTTTTGAATTTTTGTCTAATTGAAAAATTTATATGAGATATTTTCTAACTATATTTGCTATTTGCTAAAGATTTTAAATGAAATTTCCTAAACTATCAGAAAAATGATTTTTATATTTTTCTGAACATTTAAAAAATTTACAAAAGTATATAAATTTTCTAATTTTCATCAATATTGTAAATTTTATTTCGATAATTTACAATACTTTTACCCATCTATACGAAACTTTGTCAAAAATTGATAAAATTTGAAGAAAAAAAGATTTTAATTTTGAAAATTCTCTAAATTTTTAAATTTTGGGTTGCGTGGCTACAACATTCAGGTAACCATACATACAGCCATACAGAGAGACATACAAAGATTAATACATGCATACAGACAGACATACAGATTGACATACATACATACAGACATACATAAAGTCATACATACATACATAAATACATACATACATACATACATACATACAGCCATAATTACATGCATACATGCAGACATACATAAAGTCATACATACATATACACATACATACAGGCAGCCATATATACATGTTCACAGAAATACATGCAGACATCCATACATACAAACAGACATACAGGCATCAGGCAGCAGTCAGGCGGACATAGAGACCGACAAAATTTTATGATTTTCGAACTCTGTTAAAAATCAAAAATCCAATACTACAAAAAATATGTATTTTCTGGAGAAAAGATGAATTTTCTACAAAATAATTTTTTTTTAAATTTCAGTAGTTACCATCTAGTTTAATTTTTAACGAAAGAAAAATGATTTTTAGTGTATGATATTAATTTTCTACAAAAATGGAAGAGTTACATTTTTAATTAGAGTTGAACTAAAGAAAAAACTAATTTTGAAAGGGAGAGAGAGGTTTTTCTGTCAAGAAAGAAAGGGAATTTCAATCAAATCTTTGAATCATAAAGGCAAAACTGAATTTTTAACAAAAGCTTGAATTTTTCACCGAAAATGAAATACTGAAATTTCTAGATACAAAAAATAATGTTTAGCCAAAGAAAAAAGGATTTTTTAACCAAATGGATACATACTAAACATTGTTGGAAAAACCGCTACGATTAAAATTGAAATACGAATCCTGCACCTCATTTTCTTGAAGAATTTTGACCTTTGTCAGAATTTCGAACTTTCCATGATTTAAAAATTTTTAAAGAATTTTGAACTTTTTAAGAATTATTTACTCTTAAATAATTGTGATGATAATTTCGAAAACAAATGAATATACTTGAAAATATTTCAGTCTATATATATATACAGGTCCATCTCCCTCGGCTTTATGGATGATTAAGCACTTTTTATATATTTCGAAATGATGAGGATAATTTTTATTTGTTGATGAAATTAGAGCAGTAAGGCTAGTGTATTTTTGATCAACCAAAAAAGTTATGCTTATTTGAGTTTTTAATAAACACAAATATGTTTAGTAAAAAAAATTTCTAAGTACATGAAAAAATTCAACGAAATAGTTGAATCATTAACTGACGAGGTTTTTTTTCAAATTTGAGTACGTTTGAGCGCGCGATTCTAGGTTATCACGCCTTGCGCTCGATAATATATTTTTCACGTGCTACTTGCTCGGTCTTTGTTTTTTCCCCTGATTAGCGCATATTTTTAAAATTAAAATTCAAAGCATCGACCACTATAAATTGGTGATTGTAGATATTGCAAAGTAAAGTACAAAAATTTTATTTATCATGATTGCTTTAATTATTGTTTAAAAATTTTGGACTCAATTTTATTCTCAGATATCCTGAAAAACTTATCATTTAAATTAATTTATGTTTTACACAATTCATAATATACATTTGTATTGAAACGTAGGTATTTTTATTTTCTCGTTTTCGTAATTGAAAAAAGGGCGCACCTTATAAGAATAAATAAAATTTTGTTATTAAGCATTTTATCCCAACTTGTGTCATTTTTTCCATAAATCAAACTTGTTTATTTTCAATGTTATTTTTTACAATTTAAGCTAAAAAGACGCATCCGAGCGTAAAGTGATTAAGTTTCTGATGTACAAAAACTTTCATAAAAAGCACCCTTTTCAACTTACCCAATTATTTTATCATAATTTTTAATTAACTTTTAAATGTGGAATAGCTTTTCTAAAACAACAATTTAAAATATGTAGTAAAATAATTGAATCTCACTTATTCAGTGGAATTTTTTTTCATAAAAAAATTGTTAGTGGTGCCGGAAAGTTTTTAAAGCTTAAAAAAATGTTAAGTCTTCGAAATATACTCTGCAGGTGTAAAAATCTTAAATTTTTTGTACTGTTTCAGATAGCATGTATGAATGTAAAATTGAAAATTATGAGAAAAATTCCTGCTTAATAAAGTAAAAATTAATTTTTTGAATTCGACTGATAATTTTTTTTTTAACTTAAAAAGTCTGTCGCATAAAACTTGTGGAGCTTAAATTATAATAACATAGGATCATTTTATATTTTTAAATTTAATTTCTTTTACTTATTATTTTCACGAATTTTGCCATTTTTTGTTTTTTAAACTGCTATTATCGAACACGAAAATTGCGAGTAAATAAAATACAATCATTTATTTCTTCTCTAATTTAAACTAAATAAGGTTCAGGCAAAAAAAATTAACTTTTTAAAAATCAATTTTAATCTCTCCGAATCCAAGAAAGTAATTTTTCCTTTAAAAAAAATAATTCCTGTATTTAGCAGGACTAGTTATCATTAGGTTTTAATTCAGATTCTTTTTTGTTGCCTCAAGCACTACAGAAAAATAATTTAAGGGTGCCATTTTGATCGAGGAAAAAAATTTTCAGTCATTTTTCAATTCAGCAAAATTTTTGACTGTTAAACAAATTTAAAATAATTTAATTTTAAGTATATAATTATAAATTGAAATTATTATTGAAAAAAATTATAGACGCAGTAATTTGAACAATTTAATGGAAAAAGAGTTTTTATTTGAATTAATAAAAGTTAATAAATAATTTATTATTTTAAAAGCAATTTTTATAAACAAATATCCATATCAGGTGGTGGAATAAATAAAGTTATCTCTATGGAATCGATTACAAATTGCTAGAATATTAAACGGAAGTATAATGTTTGGCTAACAAATAAAAATTAATAATTGTTTAAACTACCTTAAATAACAAATGCACTATTTCACTATTTTTGGAGCTGAAAACTTGTTTTTTTTTTCAATATAATTAACTGTATATAACTAACTTCTAAATCTTTATGAACATTTTCATGACAGTGAACAATTCATTATTGTAAACAAAAATTTTTTAAACAAATTTCTATCAGTTTATGAGTTTCTAAATTAAATATCGCTTTTTCACGAAATTAAGAACCAGTTATTAAGCACTGATTTTTTTAAATCGATAAAATTTAAGAATTATTTAACCAGACTTAATTAACAAATGCCTTATTTGACTATTTTTCAGAAATTGAACTTGTTTTTTTCGTGTAATGAACTGTTACTAACATATTTTTTTAACTTTTTTAAAAAGTTCATTAACGATCCGCTATTTTTATTAACAATTTAATTAAAGAATCCCTACACAGTATATTGCTAATAAAAATAGTGGATTTTTATTAAAATATCAAGAAAAGTTAAAAAATCAAGTTTTTACCTGCTGAAATATTCAAATAGTGCATTTGTTAATTAAGATAGTTTAAACAATTATTAACTTATGTTTGGTGACCAAATATGATACTTAGGTTTTATTTCGAATTAATATATGATCGATTCTATGGAAAGAACTTTATTTATTCCATCAATAATACCTGATATGGATATTTGTTTATAATAATTGCTTTTAAAATAACAAATTACTTATTAACTTTTATTAATTCAAACAAAAACTCTTTTTGTCCGTAAATTGTTTAAATTTAGTACAAATTGAGTAACGAATCGCCGCGAATCCCCACAAAACCATTTTTATTCACTTATTTTTTTATAACAAATTCAATAAATTTTTTAACATTTTCATTGTTGTTGGACTTCTTTTTTGGATAGTTTCTATCAGTTCTCTAGGTATTTTTTTATTAAATCAAATGAATTTTTAAATAGCGGTATACTTCAGAACTCAACTTTTTTGTTTGTCATGAAATAAACAAAAAAATTAACAATAATTTAGCAATCAGTGATGCCATTATTCGTGATAAATTAAAAAAAAGCGTGAAGCCTCCAGGTCTAAAATAAATTACCAAATATTTCTAAAAAATATAAATAGTTGAATTTTAAACTTTTAAAGATGAATTTACAAACAACTAGATAATTTATCAACAAAAACAAAATAAATACCACACAGTTGCATTTAGCATAAAATAGTTGAACATTTAAAAAAAGGGATGAATTTTCAACAAAATAGTCGAGGTTTCTCCCAAAACCGATTTTTCAGTCTACTCAGAAAAAAAGATAAAATAAAATAATTATATAATTTTGAAAAACAGACAATTCTTTATAAAGCAGGTGAATTTTCCACCCGAAAATATGAATATTCCACCAAAAAGTTAATTTGTAACCAATAATTTAAATTTTGTACCGAAATGATAAAATTTTGTACAAAAAGAAGAAAAATATTTAACAAAACACTTGAGTTTTTTAACCAAGAAGACGAATTTTCTATAAAACAGTTATATCTTTAATCAGATAATATAAATTTTCAATTGAACACGATTAATTTTTATCCAATAATGGAAAAGTAAAAATTTCATTAAGAAATTCATTTTCGGCCAAAAGGAAATAAACTGTTAACAAAAGAGTTAAACTTTAAAATAATAAATTCTTTGAGGAACCAATAAAAAAATTGTAGATTTATTATTATACTTACAAATAGGTTTATGGAAAATCCTGAAGATAGGTGTCACTAATAAATATTCAGAAAATTCTCTGGTGTATATATACCAGTCGCTATCTTATTTGACCTAAAAATTATCAAGCACTCATTCTGCTTTGAAAATTGTCGAGAAAAACAATAGTGTTTATTTAGAGATTCAGAACTTCAAGTAGAAAATATTTGTTAAACAGACGTGGCCTCCATCCACATGAGGTGTTTACAAAACAGTGCTCGCAAGCGGAAAAAAATATTTATCAAAAATGTATTTTTTACCATTCTTTACATTACTTACAGATAACTATTTTATAAAATTATCGAGATTATTTATTTCTATTTTCAGCTAAAAATATAACACGAATTGGAATTTGTTTAAGTGATTAAAAATAATTAACCGAAATTCATAAATATTTAACTAGACCTATAGAAATTGTTTAAACAATTACTAATTAAATAACCAATGTGGATAAATATTTCACAAAAGAAATAGTAATAATTTCTAATAAAAAAGGAATGTTTAAAACAAAAATTATTTAACCAAATTTAATTTTTCTTAAATAATCGAAACTTAAAGAACCAATGTTAATAAATATTCCGCTGGACACACTTTGATACCTGAGAATCAAGTAAAGAAATTTTTTTATTTTTTTCAGATATTTTGTAAATTAAATGGATTATTGGACGTAAGAAAATATTGATATTTTTGTTCGAAATTCAACAACTTAGTTCAAATTTTAACTGCTTTGTTTAAAATTTCTTTTTTTCTGGTAATAATCTATCAGTTTTGTTTAAAAAGCTTATTTTTTGTTTAAAATTCCATTATTTGGTTAACATTTTTTTTAATTAAATAATTTTTTTTCATAGACATGTAAGAATTTCTTTTAAAATTTACTTTCTTGACTTCAAAACCTATTCTTCTACCTGAAAACTAACCAATTTTATTTTTTGCTAAACCGAATTCAAATATTAGGATTGAAGGTAAACTATTATTATAACACCCTATACATGTGTTACGGTGAAAATTCTATTAAAAATTTAAATATTTCGTTGAAAATTCATGTATTTTGTTAAAAATTATTATTTTTTGGCCAAAAGTTAGTCATATTTATTAATTTTTTAATTTATTGGTAGGAAATTATTTCTTTATTTCAAATTAATTTTTTTGAACTAAAAATTTTATTAAATTTTGTTGATGCACATTTAATCTTCCTTATTGAAAACTTATTTATGCAAGTTAAAATTACACCGTTTTAGTTTTTGTTGGAAATTTATCTTTTTTAGTTAAAAATTCATCTTCTGGGTTGAAAATTTGAAGATTTTGTTTAAAATTCCTGTATTTTGTTGAAAATTTTTTGTTGGTAGCAAATTAATCTTCTTGTCTGAAATTTTATTATTTCTTCGGTCGAAAAATAGTTTTTTTTTTATTAAAAAAAGAAATTCTTTCAACTAAGAATTTAACTACTTCATTTTTTGTAAATTTTTCTTATGAACATTTAATCGTTTTGGAGGAAAATTTATCTCTTTGGTTGCTTACATTTTTTTTTATCAAAAATTAACCCTATTGATTGAAATTTCTATTGTATTATTTTTTTTGATTAAAAATGAATTTTTTCTACTAAAAATTGATATACATTTTTTTTATACACATTTAATTTTCATTGTTTAAAACTAATCTGTTTGGTTGAAAATTTGTTTGATGGTTTAAAACTTATTTCTGTAACTTAAAAATAAAATATTTTATTTTTGGTTGGAAATTTATCCTTCTTAGTTAAAAATGCATCTGCTGGGTTGAAAAATTGAATATTTTAAAGAAAATTCCTTTATTTTGTTGCAAATTATTCTTTGGTATATTTCTTTGTATATTTCAAATTTCTGTTTATTTTATAAAAATATATTTTAAAAAAGATAGAGATTGTTAAACTTATGATTCTATCTAATGGTCATTTATTATTTGCTTATAACTGAGAAGGCAAAGCAAACTCAAATTTATTTTTTAAATCACAACTTGTTAGAACTTATCTAAAGCAAAATAGTTATAAACAATAATAAATTGATTAAAGAAATATTTTTGATTAAAAAAGTGGAAAAAATTTGAAAACTTCAGAAAAAGCGCAATTTCTAGTATTCAAAGAGACTATTGTGAAGCATAATAACAAATTGTTAAAAGAAATTACGTTTGTGCTATTTTATATATTAGAGATAATTTGAGTTTAAAAAAATAATAATAATTAGAACCGAAAATAAAAAAAACACATTTTTTCAATTACGGTTTTTTTGGGTCCTATAAAACGGACTTAATAATATTTCATTTCAAATGGATTATTCTTTTTAAAAGATTTGAGAAACTGCCATAACAGAATCTGGAAGATTTCTAGACCATTTTTTTAATACTTCCGAATTTTAAGAAAAATTTTGAATAATTTTTAAACACATTTAGAATTTTCTAAAGTATGAGGAATGGTAAAAATAATAATTAAAATTTTAAAAAGATTTCCAAACATTTTGAACGAAATGTAAATTTTTGAAGATTTCGAAAAAAATTTGCTTTCAAAGATTTTTGTAACATTTTAGGAATAATTCGAATCAGTTTCAAAAATATTTATTGTCGAATCTTCTAAAAGTCCCGAATATTGTTTAAGCAGATTCGAATTTAACCTAAAATTTTGCAAAATCCTGTAAAATTAGAGTCATAGTTATTCGATACATCCGTCAGCTTCAAAAATTTTCTTTAAGAATCTTATAGGAATGATATTTCTTTAACCTTGAAGTAAAATAAATGAATAGACCGAAAAACAGGTTTTTACAAATGTGTCTGTCTGTTTGTTTGGATGTCTGTCTGTATGGATGTATATGTCTGTCTGTCTGTTTCCGCTATAACTTTTGACAAAGTTAATCTATTAGATTGCCCTTTGGTACACTCTTTTCGTG
>JAWWLR010006748.1:0-11801 GCA_035041075.1 Acraspis erinacei
GTGTTTGGTTACAATAAACCCAGTTAATAGTGAATCATGGTGCTCATACGCTATTTACCCTCTACTCCAGAGAACAAGTCCAAAGTCTTTGCTCACCTGAGCATGGTCCTTCAGCTCCTTTCTCTTTAAGTGAAACAGGCACCTTCGAAGAGCAAGTGTCAAGGAAGATGTATTTTGAACACCTGGACTATTATTAACGCCAATAATCCACTACCTGGAGCTATTTGTACATACTAATACAGTTAATCAAGTCGACTGACGTGGATATAACAATTTTCTTTTTTTAACGCACTAATTAAAGCAGCTGTCACCAATCTATCGAAATCTAAAAAAAAGATCCCAGTGAGCATGGGGGCATATTTTTTGGATGTCTTGGGGACTCTGATGTCAGTTCAGCTGATCAGGGGTTCCAAAAAGAATATGTGCCCATGCCCACTGAGATCTTTTTATTTGCATGTGGACTATGTAGGTTAGGATTTCCAGCAAGACTAACCATAAAACTCGTTCGGGTTTGCAGTTTCGTATACACACCTTCAAATGTTCCGATATAATTCTGGAAGCCTAAACATTCCAGCAGTTCTCATAATCCTATAATCTATATTAAATAAAAAGGAGACATCAAGTGAACAGCGAGTTATGGCGCCCATGTCTGAACGTTCCCTGTTAATTTTTCGCAAATATGTTGGTATTCTTTTCACATTCTCGGTTAGTCGTACCAAACAAGATAACAAGTAAAATAGTTACGCCAACTATTTTATTTGTTAGAGGAGTGAATTATTGTTACGGATGACTAAAGTATTAGTAACTGTGGATACTAAAATATTACTGTCTGAAGGTTCCCTGTCATTTTTTCGCAGATATGTTGGAATCCTTTTCGCATTCTCAGTCATTTGTACCGAACAAGATAACAAACAAAATAGTTACGACAACTACTTTTAATCGTTGGAGAAGTTAATTATTGGTACAGATGACTAAAGTATTAGCAACTCTGACTACTGAAATATTAATATTAGCGGCTTCCTATGTATTCTATTTGATTAGAGGGTGTTACAAACGAAATATTTGCTTTTCAATAAAGAGTAATGAAAGAAAATTAAACAAGAATACATTTACTCATGCCTTTAAAAACATTTAAAATGTGTATTATAGTTAAACCGAGTAATTTAATTTCCAAACATGGTTGGTATTCGCAGCTTGTCTGTGACGCAAACGAGGGGCTAATTCAAAAAACAGAGTGGTGGTTATATACGTTCACTCCAAGGGAGCTTTTTTAACATGGATGTGTCTACTTCTTTCATTTTAAGCGCTTCAGTTTAGTTTAAAATTGACGAGTGTTTGTTTTCTTTTTACAGAATTGAATGCTTCTGGTAATCCGGGACCAAGCTCTGGCTCCGGTGGACCTCTCAAAGAAGGTCAAAACAGATATATAGTTTATTATATGGGCCATAACATTCTCTTGGAGAGAGATCGTGATCGTTCACTTTTGCAAGCTCGCATTGCGGAAGTCTGGACCAAACCTCTTCCAGGCCCTAGAACTTATCTATATCGTAATTATTTATGTCGTATTGATCAAATAAAAAACTACGACACGGTTGTATACGTCAGTCAACAAGGAGAATTATTGGGAGTCCGGTCACCGAATGAATCTTGTAAGAAGCATTCATTCGTCAATTATTATTCATCGCACTATTAATTTTCAAGCATAACATTTTTTTTCAACAAACCTGACATCTAATAACCTCATCATCTCGTAGAACGATTGCGATCATAATAGCCACTAACAAAATATGGTATAAAAAGAAATGGTGGAATTTCCTCAAATATTTTATCAAATCACTCAGATTTATATTTTTAACAATAATTTAGACGATTGAAATCCTTTACTTAAGGTTTCAAATATTTTTACGTACTGTTTAACCTATTTCCACATCTAAAATGTGGATCCTCAAATCCTGAAATCCTGAAATTCCTTGAAATCCTTCAATGGGTAAGTTTACCACTCATCAGAGTCAATTGGACAGTTATTCTTTTCATCAAGACAAAATTAATATTTCAAGTATAGTCATTTTTTCTTGCATAGTTCTGAATGTAGTACGTTTTTTCAAAATATTTATATTTTTTTTAAAGTGGAAACTAAAAACAACCATACTTAAAA
The DNA here is from genome assembly GCA_035041075.1 of Acraspis erinacei. Classification (NCBI taxonomy): domain Eukaryota; kingdom Metazoa; phylum Arthropoda; class Insecta; order Hymenoptera; family Cynipidae; genus Acraspis; species Acraspis erinacei. The sequence goes on from JAWWLR010006748.1 coordinate 2,156, forward strand.
ATTAAAAAGCAACTGCTTTGAGGAAAAATGATATTTTTTGTTGGATTCAACTGTTTTTGATTAAAATCGTATCAGTTAAATGTTCTTCTTGTTTTTCTTTTATTTTTCATTAAACACTGATTTTTGTGTATGAAAGATTACATGATTTGTTAGAAATTCGTCCTTTTTGGTTGAACTTAACGACTATTCATTAAGAATATTTTTTCTTATAATATCAAACATTACATGTTACGTGGTTCGTTGAAGATTCTCCTCTTTTGTTTAAGATAAACTATTTTGATGACACAAATTTGTTGCTGTAAAAATTAATTAACTGAAACTTTAATTTGTGAATATTCCATTTTTGTTTACAAATTTTTGTTTTTTATTTAATAACTCACTTTTTTTGTTGTAAATTGTATTTATTCTTGGAAATTCAATTCTTTCTCTGAAAAGTACACTCTTAAATTTCTTGTTGAAAATTAATTATTTGAGTTGAAAAATTAATAGCTTTTAATTTATCTTAGGAAAGAACAATAAACTTATAATAATAACATTTATAAAAAATTTAGATTCTTTTTAAAAATCCTTTAAAATTCTTTAAAGATCCTGAAAACATATGAACAAAATTTGGAAACTTAGTGAAAGTATTAGGTATAAAATTCCGTGAGTTTACATAAAATGTGTCCATTTCTTGTTTATTTTTAGCGAAAATATTTTTTCTAACTAAAGCTTCTGCATTTAATTAGCTCCTTTTTAAATTCAATGTAATACCTAACCTACTAAAAGTAGTAACGAAGTCTTTTGAACTACATTTTATTATGAACTGTAAAACACACAATTCTTCAAATCACACTTCTTTACCAAAAAACGTAGTTAATTATGTAAAACTAGTTGCTTCACATCATTGTTATTTGATTATTTACAAAAGTTTTAATTTAAAAAGAACGCTTAATATTTATATTACATTTCATTCCTTTTAAATTGACAAATCTTTATTTTCTTTTCAAGTTTTAGACAATATGGCCCCTACTCGTGAAGAATGGATTGCCGTTTTTCAAGAACATAGATTCAAACTAAATGTACAACCTGTGAAACCTCATCCTGTATTGTTGGGAGTTCAACTCGAAAATGGAAATCGCCGAGAATACCAACGACAAGATATAGTGAAAATGGTTCAATTTCCTTATCGTATTACATTCTTCATTTACAGAGATCCAGCCACTAAACACGTTATGGGAGCTTATGTTCATGCGAAAGAATATGCTTTTGAAAAGCGGAACTAAATAAATATCCACCAATGTGCTCAAAATTTCTATTCTACGACTCTATTTTTTCCAATACCCCTGAGGGACCCGACACACTATGCATTTTCGCCGGTCTTCGTCTATAGCCCTCTTTTTAATTTTCACTCTCCGCGCTATTCTAGCCGACACTCCCCTTTTCCTACTCTCCTTCCACAGCCCTAACTTCCCCATCCCTCTCCATTCTTATATATGATAATTTCCGCTATTTTCTTTCACTCAAATTTTTTCTCCCACTTCTTGTCCCTAATCTCCCTCACTTCTCATACATTCCCTACCCTCATTGCACATCATTTTTCATACATCCCCACACCCTTTTATCTCGTACTGTCCTCGCTTCTCCCCTTCTACACTTACCCACCAGTCATTATCTCTTACTTTCCCTAATTCCCCACCCTCATTATCTCTTACTTCACTTACTTCTTCTCCTCCCATTGCCCCTCAATAACCACACTTTCCGTCCTCTAATTTCCATTCAATTCCTATATACCTCTCATTTCCCCTTATCAGCCCTACTTTCCAGTTCACAATTTCTTCCTACTCCTCTTACTTCCCCACGCTCTCGGACTTTACTTCCGTCACTCATACATACGTCAAGGATTTCCGATACTTTCCTTTTCTCGTTTCTCCTCACTTTTCTTAGATGTGTTCCTATAGTAGTTTGATACGTATTCTAAAACATACTTTTAAAAAAGTTAAATTTTTTGAATAACGAAAATAACTCCAAATGGTGAGCCGATGTTCCGGGTGATCCTGAACGAGCACCAGGTACTTTAATACGTATTCTACAAGAAATTTTTAATAATATAAATATGCGAATAATGAACACTATTTAAATGGTGAATTGAGGACCAGGGTGAACCAGCTCGCGCAGAAGATAGTTTGACACATATTCTACGATCACTTTTTAAGGATGTAAATTGTGACAAATCTCAAAATAGCTGCCAATGATGAGTCGATTGTTTGGGTTGAACCGATCGAGTACCACGTGCATTAGAAGTACCTGGTATACGACCGGTGGACCGGGTGCACCCGAGTCGATGACTCACGCTTTAGAATTATTTTCTTTATTTACAAAAATTTAAAGTTTTTAAAAGTTCTCACAGAATACGTGTTAAACTTCCTAATGCGCGGAACGGTTCTCACGGATCTTCGACTCACCATTTGGAATTGTCTTCACTATTCATAAAACTGAATTGGAAAAAGTTCTCTTAGAATACCTGATAAATTTCCTGGTAAGCGACATGGTGCACCCGCTTTGCCAACTCAAAACTTTTAATTATTTTCGTCATTCAAAGAATTTAAATATTTAAAAAGTTCTCGTAGAATATGTATTAAACTACCGAGTGCGCGACCGGATGCGCTCGAGTCATCGACTTCTCAAAGGTAGTTATTATGGCAGTTGGCAGAATTTAAATGCTTAAAAATTTCTCGTAGAAGACGTGCTAAACTACCTGGTGTGCGACCCGGTGCAACCGCTTCGGCAACTCACCATTTTGACTTGTTTTCATTATTCCATAAATTTAAATGTTCAAAATGTTCTAGTATCATACGTATTAAACGTCCGAGTGCGCGACCCGATGCACCCGGATTGTAGACTTCTCATTAGTATTTAGTTTGACAGTTGGTGCAACTTTAAATGCTGAAAAGTTCTCATAGAATACGGATTAAACTACCGAGTGCGCGAACCGGTGCACCAGTATTAGCAACTTATCATTGTTATTTATTTTGGCAGTTGGTACAATTTAAAGTCATAAAAAGTTCTCGCAAAGTACGCGCTGAAATACCTGGTGCGCAACCAGGTGAATCTCTGTCGTCCTCTCACTATTTCGAATAGTTTTCTTTATTCACAAAGTTTAGCTTTCGATAAAATTATCTTAAAATACGTAATAAAGTAGGTGGTACTCTATCCGGTGGACCCGGATCGTCGACTGCTCATTGGTCCTTATTTTAACAGTTGATACTATTTAAATGCTTAAAAGTTCTCGTAGCATACGTAATAAAGTACGAGTATGCGAGCCGGTGCACCTGTTAGGTCGACTTATCATTGTTATTTATTTTGGCAATTTTCAATAGTTAAATTTCTAAAAAATTCTCTTAGAATACTTGCTAAACTGCCTGGTGCGTTACCCGGTGCACCCGAGTCGTTGACACACCATTTGAAATTGTGTTATTTCCTCACAAAATTTTAATTTTTGGAAAGTTCTCGTAGAATACGTTACAAAGTACCTGGTGCTCGAACCGGTACAAAGGATCGTCGATGTGTCATAGGTACTTATTTTGGAAGTTGGCAAAATTTAAATTCTTAAAATGTTCTCATAGATTACGTACTAAACTACCTGGCGCGCAACCTGGTGCAACCGATTCGTTGACTCACCATTTAGAATTGTTTTCGTTATTCAGCATGTTTGAGGCATGCAAACTTCTTTCACGTGGGTTCTTAAAAAGTAGTGCAAAGTCCAATAAAAGAAAATATTTATCGGCCAATATTTTCTAAAAAGTGAAAAGAATGTAGTATATTGCGTCCATCTTCAAAAATTTGCCAAATTTCAACCAAATCACGTGCGACCTTGGGCGAATCATGTCAGAGGGGCCATTAGCCATGCTTGATCCATTTTTGATAACCATGGGACGACCGTGAGTGAAAATTGACCCAATCTTGAATCAAGCTTACCCCATGGTTAATCGACGCTCACTCCACGCTTATGCTATTAATGAGCCATGGTTCACCCATTGAACCTTTTCTACGAGTGCTCCTGGCGATATAAATGGTTTCTAGTGTCCTATTTTGAATTTTAATTTTCATTCATTTCGTACTTTTCTTCCAATATTTGACATCAAAAGCGTCAAAATTCAAAATAGGTAGATGACGAGACGATCCGAATCGATGAATGCAAATGATTTACAGAGTTGAATATATCGAAAAACCTTTTGTTAGCCGAGTGAAGTCGAGCGAGGTAACCAATTTTCTGGGCTCGAATGCAATACGATTTTTATCCAAGTCTTAACCTGACACGGCGGCAATTTCATCGCATGTAATTATTTGTTATTAGCTTTTTACATTAATTCTGAAGTACCAATGATCAGTGTGAGTACACAAAGATGATTGAAATACTTCAATCTAACCCTTTTCCAGATGAACATAAATTTGAAAGTTTTGGTGCTTTTTCCTGATATGTAAGATAGGAAATATTCTCAACCAAATATTGAAAAATGTTGGGAAATAAAAGGACTTTGCCATGGGCATAAGTGATGATCTTTATTGAATTCGATATACATAATTAGAAAAGGAAGATTGCATAAATATACAAAATTACAGAATTACAGGATATTTCAAGAGTTTCAAAGTTACTATTAGAATATTTGGCAAGTCCTTCATTGACAATGAAAAAATAAATTTTCTTTGAGGAGATACGAGTTTATCCGTGTACCATTGTTATTTACCTGATCAGATGCGCCATCAGATAATCAGGGCTGATTTAACCCACCTTTTCATCTACTTCTACCGGGATTTCTTTGTAGCACTGCATAGAAGACACCTGAATTTCCCGGCATTATTATTTGCATGTAAGTATTATTGGCTACTGGAGTAGGATCCGCTGGTTCCGTGCTGAAGCCCTCACGGTCTACATAAAGCCATCTGCCTATCTTTACCTCAGCTGATATTGGATGATCCTCATAATGAGTGCGAATTCGCACTATCGGATGTGTTGAAGCTAGATATACACCGTCATTAGGTGTATAAATACAAAGTCTATACACTTGAGGAATCTCCATTGCTGTATCTCCCATTTCAAAGCGTTCATAAATCCGGTTGAGACCAATGGTAAGCATAAATGTATGATTGGCGTGCATTAATTTTACCTTGGCGAAATTGGCAGCAGCACCTAATTTTGTATAAAAAATTGATAATTCTCAAGTTTATTTACAGTTTACGGAAAAAAACATTGGTTAGCTTTATCATTCCCACATATTATGCAGCAGGCCCTTTTTTGCTATACCAGCTGTCTTATTTTACGAGCACTACTATCCCAGTGTAGGATGAGTGAAGTTCTAAACTTTTTTGCACGAAAATTTGGTCCTAGGTTCGTCCCAGGCATTAGTGGTATGTTCATGTATCACTGCCCTTCAAAGTGTCCTTCGGATGTAAATTAAAGATTCGACAAATTGGATCAATCAAGTATTTCTCGAATATTGTAGCTAGAGTTCAACTAGTTATATATGACATGGAAATTGATGCAAAAATCTAAATGTAAGTAAAACAATCTATTTGTAAGATAATGAACTTTCCACGAAGAAGCAAGGAATTATCAACGAAACAGTTCAATTTCCAAAACGCCAACATGTAAATCTTCAGTTAAAAAAAATTATTTGCAACCAAAGAAATAACAAATTGCCGCAAAGAGTTAAATTTTGAATGAAAGAAATGAAGTTACAATTGAGAAGATGAATTTTCAAGCCGTAATATTAATTTTCGAACAACAAATACGAACTTTCAATAAAATACGTGTATTTTCATCCGGCTATTTAAATTTCAAGCTAATAAAGATAATTTTTAAACTAAGAATGGTATACTTAAATTATCAAAAAAAATCATTTTTCTTCATCTAGATAGCTTAATTTCAACCCAAAGTGTGCAACTTCAAACTAAGAAATCATAATTTTCAACGAAAAATTGAATATTTAATATTTTCGGTTACGAAAATTAATTCATAAACAAAAAGCAATTAGAAATTTAGAAATAAAAAAGTCCAATTTGCAACCAAACTGAATGAAGTTCTAACAAAAAGGATGAATTTTTCACCAAAATATTATTTGTTTGCTGAGATACCTTACAGTAAAAAGCTGAAATCATTTTGTTGGACCTTGTATCTATCTGGACCTGTCATGCTAAAAAGATGATTTTGTATAACTTTTTCTCAACAGTTTCATTTGAATTTTGGAATTTCTTACATTATGTTGAATTAATAAAACCAAAATTACAATTCATAACAAAAGTAGTCGAAATATTCTTATTCTTTTGTCCCAAAATTGAAACTAGGTTTGTTCTCAGTATTTTCTCTAAATAAAGCAAAATAGAAAATTTTGTCAAAAAATGGTTGAGAGAAATATTATAGGTATTTAAAAAGATTCATTTCTACTTTCAAACTTCCTCACTTATCTTTCTTCATTTGGATTAAATTTAGAATCTTCGCCTTATTAATTTACGTTGTGTAGAACCAAAAAGACTAGTTCTTTAAAAAATTGTTAGAACACAATGTGCAGATATTCGAAAAATCTCCAATTTTTCCTAAAACTTTCTTCACATATCTCTCATTTAGCTTAAATATAGAATATTTGATTTTTGGATATTATTTTCTTTACATAACATTATAACCTCTTGTCAACTCAGGGTTCTTTTAGGACTCAAAAAGGTGTGCTATACGTGGTTTGGATCCGTTCATTTTCGTTCGGAGTTATTGCGTTCCATTAAAGACAAATTTTTCACAAAAGGCATGAGTTTTTGTCAAACTATTAAAACATTAAACGAAAAAAATCAATTTAAAACTTAAAAGTATTAATTTTCAACTTAAAATGAAATAGTTCAATTTTCCTTTTAAAAAATGTAATTGTCGCATGGATACTTCCACATTTTTAGTGATATCTGTGGAACCCTTTAAGATTTTAAAGGTTATAATTTTGAATGTTTTATTTGCAAACAGTTGTCTAATTGCATATCTTTTTAATAAATATTATTTTATAATGACATTGCACTTACCATCAAAATTCAAGAGTCCCGTTAATCCGAGAAGAAGATTAATTGCAGTCACCTTCATTTTCCCTGATACAGAAAGGCAGGATCGAACTGGATTTAGAAATTGGTTGTGAAGATTAACTTGAAAAATTCCTGTTATTTATATCAACTTTTACGACTTTCAAATGACTCATGTATCAACGTTTAAACAAAGAAAAATTAGTCAATATGCCATCAAAAGAATGTGGCAGTTTTTGTGTGGGTTTTCGTACACAAAAACCTAAGGCATGTAAAACAACCGCAGAAAGATTATTTATTTCAATGAAACGAACAATACAATTTAGGTCCCACAGAAACGATACAAAATTACAATCCAATAATATAAACGATTTGCTAGTGTATCGATAATAAGACGAGGACAGTAATATAGCTTTCTCCAATTTCTTCTTAAATTTTCGCTTAAATATATTTACGATTAAATAATCTTTTGTGCTGGGGAACCCTATATATGTATCTGTGGCGTCAGTAATAATTTGTATGTTCGGTTTGCCTTTTCAAACCACAATAATACAATGGTTAGTTATTCAAAATGTTGATCGGTTGATTCTAAATTGCAGATTAAGTCGCGCAACGAAGCTCCAAAGAATTCCAACGAATACCACGAAGTCTCCTATTCCGCATAAGGCAGAATTAGTAATTTTTCGAATTTTACTGTAAGAAAACTAAAAAGATTTACCGAGGTACACTTGACCATACTTTCCGTATCTATTAAGGCTTCTGCTTGACCTTCTGCAAATAAGCAATTCATTAATGGTAACCTGAGGTTTGAGTTTTACAACATGCCAGCCTAACCTAGTATATTCGTAAATGACACGGGGCTGTTTCTTTTCCCGAATCTTCATGGAAGTTCAATTTATCGAGACCTAGATGCTTCATTGAGCTTTCTCGGTTCCACATCGTTTAATATAGCATCCTGATAGTGTACCTTCTTTTCCTGTCTACCAGGGGATGACAGTTTTGTGAAACTGTTTTGAACGGCACAAAGCGTTCCAGACTACCGTTTCTGGACTTGCCAAGAGCTACGTTACCCCCGGTCATCGGATTCTGTCTCTCCAAGCATGTCGGGTCTGGTACACACTGTGTGCCGCCTTTCCCATCTCACATCGAATGGCCTACCTGATCCTGGTTCGTTCTTCAAGTCCAATTCCAAAACATATTTTTAGGACTTTCGCAGCTGGAATGAGGCTGGTACTGTGCGTCCTGTGCGCTGTAGCCCTCGCCAGCTGACCATCTGGTTTTACCAGATGGGCTTCCGGAGAGACACGCCTCTGACTAATTACACCTTGGGGTCACTTGATCTATTGTTACGTCTAGTGTATTACTTGGTTTTATTTAAACCAAACACTCGATCGAAAGTATCTAGGACTTCTAAGAGCTCCGAACAGAAATAAGCTTTTTGAATCAGAACCACATTTCTAATATCCTCTGTAAAGTGTCGCAAAATCTTCTCGGGCGTCAAATAAACCGTATTCCAGGAAATGTGACATTTTTCTGCGAATTTTGTGAACCCAGAAGCGCTTTATGGACTTGTACTTTAATGATTCATATGTTTCCTCTTCGATTTCGAGAATTTTTCACCATGCGTGTGCTATACCGCCTAAGTTGATATTCATGAGGGGCAGAAGCTCGAAATGTAGCTCAGTCTATTTTATTTATCTTGCTGCTTCCTTACAAAAATTGATTGGCTATGTGCCTGATTATGTTTTGATCAAAGATCTCGCCTGCATTGCGAATCATTTTATCCGTAGTATTCGCGGAGGCAGTACATTTTCCTTCTATCTTGCAGTTTGTAGACATTAATTTCTTCATTGCTGACTCTATCCCTTGGGTTTCCTCGTTGTAAACTGTTTATTTCCTGGTAAACTTGTTGAAATATTTAGTTCACAACAACTTGTTCCTCTCGATCGATATAATCTCTGCTAACGGATCTTTTTCTTTCGGGAACTTCTTAGATTGACTTTTCCTCAATCTTTTCTTATTTGCTGGTGATCTCATTTTCCTGGAGTGCTGATTTACCACTTGGTCTTTTTTGGGCCATTAAGACGCGATATTTTTACGAACTACAAATGATTGAGTGAACTTGTTTTCTTATTTTCTTTATACTACTGATGAACTGTTTGTTACTTAACTCTATCTACAACCATGAAATTAATCCCTGAAAAAAAAGTAATAAGAAGGGGATATATGGCATGGAAGATAAAGAACAAAAAAGGGTGGAGGAAGATGTGAAAAGGGGAAACCCGCCATCTTGTAGTTAGAAAATTTTGTTTGATTGTTTGTTTTTTTGGCTCATCGGTTCTTTGAAAGGGCAAATCGATATACATTGAGATTAAAATTTTATTTAATGAGAGTTCATTTAAACCTCGGCCTCCATGCGTATGGATATGGATGAAAGGATCCCTATAAACGGGCTCTCCTGGCATGCATGATTGTAGTGTGATAGAAGGGTGAAAGAGCCTAGCTAACACGGGCCTTCTGGATCCCTGCGACCAAGCGACCAAGAAACAGCCCTCCGTTGGTATGGTGGCCTGCGAACGGGTATTCATTGAGTGTTCCGCTCAATGTGACC
>JAWWLR010006788.1:0-11800 GCA_035041075.1 Acraspis erinacei
TGATTATCTACTGTCAGCAAAGTACCATTCGCTCATGATATAACAGATTCATTTTCAATAATTATTTCTACCATTATCGCCTTGATAAAAATTAGCGTTATTTTCTTAAATTAATGTTATTGTTCTGCTTTCTCTATTACCTTAATGGAAAAGCACATGACCGGAAATCAGTAGTTTTGTTTCGATTCCCAGTGGAGCGAAAGAGACAAAACTTGTGATGAAGAAAACTTTTTATTTTTTATTTATTTTTTTAATAAAACTCACATTTAGTTTCGGACTATATCGAATGTAAAAAATATGTGACCTAAAATAACCGACTTTACTCTATGACCTAGCCAAGTTTACCCCTAACTTTAAATAAACTAAGTTCCACAACAGACCTTATCTCGTACCCACAGTAGGTGAAACTAGGGCTGAATAGGATAGTATAAAATATGACAGATAAGGAGAGGAGCTAGAGGATGATGTGTATTTGTATTTCACCAACTTTAACTAATTTTTTCTAATAAAATTTCGATTTTTTTTCTACAGAACAGAATGCTACGGATCCAGGGGGAGCTTCATCTTCACGTGAACGTCGAAGGCCAGGACGACCGAAAGGGTCATTGACAACGCGAAAACCAGGACAAGTGCTAGGGCGGCCGCGAAAGAAACCGTCAGATCAAAATCAATTGGGAGTCACAGATCCTAACGACGGTCAGAAATATTCAAAATGATATTTGTTGCATGACAAGAATTCTATTATGAATCTAATTATCGCACTCCACTCTCTGAAAGTCTGCCAAGTTAGCCATCTATTCTTCGATGGTCAAGCTTTTTTCATGGAAATTAATTTTTTCGGTTCCCAAATATAAAAGAAAAATGCGATTCGAGCAATTTGGTGAAATTCAAATTTTTACAAAAGTTATTGTTAACAACATTTTTCTGCAAGAATTTGGTTATTATTTATTTTCTATCGATTCGCTGGATTTATATTGCTAATTTTTTAAATAGCAATTGTAAACTGAGCAGTCTTTCAATAGTGATATTTTCTTTTTACAATAATCGTAATTTGTTGAAAATATAAACAATTTATTTAAATAAATGAACGATTATGAAATATTTTCTTTTAAATTAAATCTTATTCAATTTCTTACAAAGTTGTCGAGGCATATCAAAAAAAAATTATTTAATTTTTTATTTAACAATGAAAATTCAACAAAAAAAAAAAAAATTAAGAAGATGCAATTTTGTGGAAATTTATATAATTTATGCGAAAGTACACAGAATTGGTAGGGGAACTTGTCTTGAATTATGTCCAGCAGTAACAGGGATTTGTAAATTTTTTATAATTTTATAAACAAAATTAATCAACTAAAGTTAGACTTTTACTGAAAATGATATATAGCTACTTCAGATGTGTGGTTTTAAGTGGAAATCTGGAGCATAAAAAATTCGATATAACTTATAAAAAATAGAGACCATTTTTGGAAATTATTTAAAGAAATTTGATAAAGAAATGCAAAACCAATTTGATTTCAGACAATTAGTGTTATCTGTTTAAAGAAAATTAATTAAGAAATGCATAATATTGTCATTATTCAGTAAAAGAAATTCGGTTTATTTTAAGCCGACTTCAGATATATTAAAAATACCTCTTTATATGGTACAAATCAAAACAAATTAAATAAAGAAATGGATTGTTTTGGCATTTTTCAACTCATGGATTAAATTTTTTTCCTATGCATAAATTCCTAAGACTTTCTAGTAGCAAGTCATTAAGAATTATAGTAACCTGTACAGTATAGTGACTTGCGACTCGTTGAAAGTTTGCATGGTTTTCTTATTTCATGCAATCCGTTATGAAATAAAGATTGATATTCGATGCTCAGAAACAAAAAATTAGATAGAGATGTTATATTTATTTTAATTTGTTTAAATAAATTGTTTATATTTTCCGCAAATTACGGTTATCGTGAAAATAAACAATCTGGATCGAAAGAGTGTCCGGGTTAAAATTATCATTTAAAAAATTAGAAAAATACATTAAACGAATCGATAGCAAATAAATGATGACCAAATTCATACCGAAAAATGTTATTAACAATAACTTTTGTGAAATTTCGAATGTCACCAAGTCGCTCAAATATTATTTTTTATTTATCCTCGGGAATCGCAAATAATAATTTCCGCAAAAAAGCTTGAGCATCGAAAAATAGGTGGCTCACTTGACAGCTTTTGACACACTGACATACAAAATCTGTAAATTCACAGCTTTAGAAATAGACCGAATGTAAAAAATGATTTTCCTGTAAAATTAAATAAAATATCTCGTATCCTAAAGTGAGGAGTGGAAGCAATTAAGGTGGAGGAGGTGCAAATAGGATTGGAGGTGATTGGGCAATATATGATACATGGTGAGAAGTTAGGTAAGACCGTCGCGATAGGGGTGAGAGTGGCTGCACTTCGGTTTGGTATGGTGTATGCTCCAGATTCGGGGTACTGGTTACCCCAAACTGCGGCAATCAGTCGCTAAAATTCAGTTGCCATATGTTCCTAAACTGCGCAAGCCCGGAACTGTGCCGGAAGCATTGTGTGTTCAAGACGGCTCGACTAATATAGTTGGTTACACGATTCGGTCTATTCGGGGTAATGGTTCTCCCAAATCAGTGAAGCGGTTCTACTAAACAGAAGTGGCACCGTTCCCTGCATGATTGGCGTGAAACTTTTACGTCTTGGGTGAGCGGCTCTACCAAACTTCTCTCCGTGTAGGTAAGGAGATTCGAGAGAAGGATATTAATAGGTTGAAAGGGGATATTTGAAAGATTTGTTAAAATCTTAAAGGACTGCAAAAGCCTTTCTTGTAGGCACATGTCATCTACTTTGACTAACTTTTACAACTTAAATGTGCAGAATATTATTTTCTTTAAATTCCTTTCAATTTAGAATGATTGATTCTTCAATGCTATCATTTTAAATAGTAGACTCTTAAAGAATGAAAAAATTAAAATTGAGGCCGATATTTTCTGTGATTTAGTTTATAAATCGGCGGGTCAAATGACAAGGTGCCATCTGTCCAGATCCAAATAGAAAGTTTCCCTGCTTCACAGGGCGTTGGTGTTCCCAATACTATTTCTACGGGATCTTTAAGCTTCCATGTTTCGCCACACGTGATGGCATCTATTTATTTAGTCTTACAGAGATGGGACCTTGTTATTTGGACATGTAGAATTGTTGAGTGGTTAATTAAAATGTCTACTGTTATTTAGTCTTTTAGGATTTTCAAATCTTGTTTTTTTTACAGAACTGAATGCAACGGGCCAAGGAGAAGGCTCATCCTCGAAAGAACGTCGAGGGCCAGGGCGACCGCGAGGGTCAGTGACAACGCGTCGTCCAGGGATAGTGCTAGGACGACCGCGGGGTTCGGCGACAACACGACGCCCAGGAGTAGTGTTAGGGCGACCGCGAGGGACACGGACAAATCAAAATCAATCTGGAGTCGCTAATTCCAATGACGGTGAGAAGTACTAAAAATAATATATTTGCGTACCAAATATTCTATTATAAATTTATTTATCGCAAAGCACTCACACAATAAAACTTCACATTTGGAGCTGTGGAGGAAGATCTAAACTAAAAATAATATTTTTCCTTGATTATGGAATTTGTTTCTTGAAAATATTATTTTCTAAAATAGTCTGTTCGTCCCCCCGTTGTATTTTTCACCTGAGAGAGGAAGCAGGGTATGTCCCTAGCTGCTTTTACAATATATCATACCTAATCTTACCCCGTGCTTTAAATGACTTTAATTCGTACCACAACAGACCTTATCTCATACCACAGGAGTGCGAGAGCGAAAGTATTAAAAAGTGAGAGGAAGGAGCAAATGGAAAAGTTTAGACTTACAGACAAATTCTCAATTTTGTAATAATTTTCTTATTGGTATCCATAAAAAATATAAAACTCGATAATTACGGCGATTAAGTTTGCAGTTTAAATATTTCACGCAAGAAATTATGAATAGTACAACTCTAAACTATGTCAATTTTGAAGTAAAAGTCTACGGTGTTTCAATTCAGACCATGCTTTTGCGATTTCATGGACCTTAATGCTTCCATAATATCTTTCGAATCAAACAGTAACGTCAAAGAATCAGAAACATCAACGCTCATCGTCTTTCGTAGAAAATTAATGAAAAGCTTCAATTTACTCAAGTATCTTTCGCACGATGCCGATGAAATTGGAAAGGTAAAAAAAAATATTACAATTCTATAAGCAAAGGGCAGTCTTTTTCGTAATTTGCAAGCTTTCTTCAATATATATAAAAAATTCTGACATTCTCCACATGACTCAGAAAGCAACAGCATATAGACTTGGATACATTCGGGTTTGTCTACAAAGAGTTCGAATTGAACAATGGGCTTGATCGACTCAATTATACAGTTTTCTTTGTTCGCAGGAATTTCGAAAACTTTTTGAATCACTTCAAGCTCTGAAAAACATTGTTTCAAGTTATTTAGATCGTTAGAAGTGACAAAGTCAATAACCGCTTTGAACTCTTTACGATAAAGTGTGAATAAGTCAAAAGTGAATGCAGATTCTTGATTGTTGTCTAGTTTTTTTGGAGCACCGAATTTTCTGTGCTGTTTAGCAAAACCACTTTCAGGGTCATTATCGAGACCTTTTGCTAACGAAAGGGAGGTGTTGATTATATTATTATAAATTTGATTGTCATTGATCATTCCTTCCTACCGATTCCGTCAATTTTCTATATTGAACAAGAATTTTTTTTTAAATAAAGAACAAATTAAATCGCAATGAAAAACGTTTTTTAGGAGACTTGATGAATCGACGCTCCTTTTGCTATCAAAATCCGTAGTTTTGGTTTTGATTTTCTGTTAATTCATTCCGCTCGAGCTGTCCATCGTGCTTGCTATAGATTTTAATAATACAATGCATTTTCAAACGCTTTCAACTAATCAGTCAAAATTTGAAAAGGTTTAGTCCCTTCTGAAAAAAACAATTACAAAGAATTCAAAGTATCGAAAAATTCTTTGATGATACTGCCTGCAGGTCATAATGTCTCCTCAAAATTTTGTTCTGTGAGGCTGAAACGGAACATACAAGATTTTTATGTTATATTTTTCGGATAATTTTTGCTTTTAACCATTGTCTTTTTTAAATTTTAAATCTTTTTTACAGAAGTGAATGCAAGGGAGCCAGAAAAGGGTTCGTCCTTAGGAGAAGCTCGAAAGCCAGGGCGACCGCGAGGATCTGTAACAACACGAACACCAGGTCAAGCGCTAGGGCGACCTAAAGGGACACAGGTGAATCAAGACGAGTTTCGCATCGCAGATCCTAATGACGGTCCACCACATAGAATTGTCTACTATGAGCGAACTGAAATTAAAGTGTGGCTAGAGGGTCCTTTTGTTCGGAAATCTATCTTTCCAAGCAATTACATTCCTCAAGGGCAATATTATACACATCATAATTTTTTAGTCCGTACTTTGGAAAGAGGTGACGTAAAATTAGTGGCATATATCAGTCGATTGGAAACACTTATAGGAGTCCGACCACCAGGCTTACCAGGTAACTGAATGTGGTGTATGATTTTTGTACACGTGGAACCATACTTTTTGGAAAATATTTAAGTATTTAAATCTTATCATTCAACTTATGAAAAATATTCCAAAATTCAATAAACTAAAAAGATACCGCTAAACGTCTCAACGTTATTCGCTGAGTCAGAAAATGAGAAAATTTTATAGTGCCTACGGGAATTTTTCAATACTATATTTAAATTATTAATCATTCAAAGAAATATCGCTAAAATACGAACGGTACCATATTTTTTGCCCAATGAAAATACCGAATGAAATATGGAATAGTTTAACAACTTTGTTTGGGAAATTTTTCAACTTATTATTTTTGTGATTTAATGGTTTCCATCTCGAAATGTCTTAATTTTTTTTTGGCACTGAAATGATAATAATGATATTCTTTAATTTAACATAAGTCACATATACGTTACATTCCGCGAAGAAAGCGACCTTATGGTTAGCAGGCAAATTTGTCCGTAGAAGCGATTAAAGAAACGGTCGCAGTCAGACACTCAGTGGGTTCGGAAAATCTCCGGAATTCATCCCCTCCACATGCAACAAGCTCTTCTAGCTCTGCGTCCAACGAATCAGACGAGCTCTAGAGTCACATGGACTAGGAGCAGAAAGATTTGTAGAAAGTGGTGGGGCTGGATTTCTCGTTCCGGCCGCACGCTCTGAAATAGGCAATTCACTTTTCACTTTGCAAATTAAAAACAAATCCTACTTTGCAGATAAACATTTAATTCTTTTTGGATATGAAAGAACAATCTTGAAACTATGAACTTCATCAAAACTCTCAAAAACGATTTTTTAACCCAACGGTTCCTTTCCTTCCGGAACGTCACATATGTATTTATCAAAATTCTTTAATTTAACGAGCAAATTCTCCAAATTAATCGAAGCTTGGAGAAACATTAAATTAAAAGTATTTCATTGTTAAGAGCTGTATTTAATTTTGCAGCTTTGGATAATACTGAATTACATTGTTCGAACTTCTAGTGCTTAAATTCATAATTTCACAGTCCTTAATTTTGAGATTGATTTCTAATCGTTTTGTAAATTTACAAATCTTTCTTTTCTTTTCAAGGTCAGAGATACAATCTAGAACCTTCTCCATCAGTATGGTATATTAATTATGCTACCACTTACTTGAAGGTAGATGTTAAAAACTCAGTCCCGACTGGAATGAGCATTATGCCTAAAAATGTACATGTACCTGCAGAAAGTTCAGTTGCATTGGAAACTGTAGCTGGAATAACATTCAGATTATTCAGGGATTATCCTGATTTTAAAATTACTGGAGTTGAGCTTGTCTCTTATGCTCGTATAGCTCCGTGAAGATTATTCTATACATATAAGAAACACCAAATTTTGAAAAATTGTGTAATATTTCCCTCATGTATGTTCTTGAATAAATGTCTCATAAACTAAAAAATAATAATATAATGCTCTATTAGTTTGTTAATATCGAAAGTAATTGTTCTCCGATGTATTCAATTTTGCTCGTAAAATAAAAAATAGTGCAGCTAAGTGGACTCGAACTCAAGAAACATCCTGTTCATGATAGCGCACATACTTCACCGCTTTTTTGTACTAATGCAAAAGTCAGAAATAATATTATCTTGTAAGGACTTCAGAAGCCAAATCATAGGCTCTAGTCTGTGAACAATTAAGAGTTTTTTCTTTGCTTAAATGTGTCTACGTAATTTAAGAATTTGAAATAAATATTTGTCATGCAAATGTATTCCAGAAATCAAAGGGTTCTTTTTTATATTCGTCTGCAGTGTAGAATGTGACGCCAACAAATTTTGAAAATTTCTTGATAACCTATGTAAAGGGCAATAATTGAGTTAATGGGAAGAATTCCTGAATAGAGAACTAAGAATCTTACGACGAAATTGGTACAACCACCATAAAATGTTTTTATTGCAATCTGACAAAAGCAAACAAAATTTCTTTTCCTAAAAAAGAAAAGATAAAATGTCCTTTCCTTCCCTTGGCGGTCCGAATGAAGGGAAAAGATACGCAATAAAAAACCAGATAAAACTTAAATTTATTGAAATTCGGATTCTACAATACATTTTCCATGAAAAGGTCACGGAATAATTGCAATGGTATTTTTTCAGTGTTGATAAATTAAAAAAAAATGCAATACCTATCATCAACATAGGCTGAAGGCGACTTCAAGTGCATCTTCTTTCAGTAGCAGCATGCTACTTAATCGAATGGCTGTGGATGCGCTTGAAGTCACCTTCAGTAGGATTTACAACATTTTGCAACCAATTAAATGCCCACCTTGTGGTTTTTATATTTTTATTTTGCACGTTACCAACCAAATCTTCTTCCTTCTTTTTTTTTATTTATTCGTCTTTTTTATCATTAATGAATCGCATTAAAAAAAATTATAAGAAATAGTCAGTAACATTTCGGCACTCGTACTGTACCGTTATCAAGGGGAGCAAGATAATACAAATAAATGAAAATGAAATCAAATTTTAATTGGGCAGGAACTGCAACGCAACCACGATGCTCTCTCCCTGACATCTAAGAATTAAGAGAGCATCGTGGTTGTGTTGCTGTTCCTGTCCTATTAAAATTTTATTTTATTTCTATTTATTTATTTTTTCCTTGATAAGGATATTGTATGAGTACCGAAACGTTAGTGATTATTTTTTATGAATATTTTTTTTATTTTTATGTGATAATGATAAGGAAAAAAAGAAGAAAAAAATTGAAAACAGAAGGAAGGGGATTTGGTTGGTTTTTTAGGACGAGAAAGTTTTCTGCTTTTTTCGATAGCAACAGAAACATTCTATGGTGTTTGTCCAAATTTTGTCGTTATATTTTTTGATTTATTTTCAGGAATTCTTCACATCTTGTTGTTTTAATAATAAAAAAAAAGCATTTACTAGTAATTTATGGATCCCGTCCTAACACATTCTCCTAATTCTTCAATCCTTCGTTTTTGTCCCTTGTGTGAAATAGTTCCTTTCTTTTATTAATTTTGTTCAGCCATGGGAAAAGAGCAAAAATATTCCACGTAAAACAATGAAACAACATTTTGAAAATGATTCTTATTCTGGTTCACTTATTATATGCTCATAACAGCAACGTCAAATAAAACTGAAGATTTAAGAAGAAAACAAACTTTATAGCATTATTCAAAGTGAAGATAGTTTTGAGAAATAATCAATTGTTTAAATAAACACGTTTGATAAATTTCATTTATTATTAAATTATTGACTGAAAAATGGACCAAGAATTTAAGAGTTAAAAAACCGCAATTTTTAGGAATCTATGATAGAGATCATGGTTATAAACAATAGTAAATTCTTCAAACCACTATGTTCGTAAACTTTCATTATTTATTACTTAGATAAGTAAAAAGAACATAAAAAGTTAAAAATTATAGAAAAAAGCGTAAGTATGTAGCATTATTAAAATTGAGTTTAATTAAATAAACTTAGATTCACCTTAATGAGCATGTAAGATGCTATTGTAAGAATACAGGGTCTATTATATAATGTCTTTACTCATTAGATGTTTTCACAATTACGTAGGTTTCTTAGGTAATGATGGCGATAAGGAATACGTTGGTAATGAGTATCTATAAATATAAATACATACATATGTTCAAACTTTCTCACTAGTTGTTGCAAAATCGATCTATGAACATGAAGATCCGTATCAGCAGTCTGCTTCTATCCATTGCACTTCTTCAGAATTTTATTGGTGAGTGTACATAACATGATATAAATCCTAAATCTAAATATAATATATTACATGATCCCCGAATAAAATTTGAACAATTATGAAGCTTAAGTGCAGTATATGCAATTATTGAACCATTTTAGTTAACATATGCTGGTGCAAATGCGCTTCGATTTACTATTAGCCATTTATAACGGTTTTTTGTTTTGAAGCGTTACAATCTTCAGTATCTTTAATTACATGCTCTTTATTTTTTTTATGCATGATCTTATTTTACTTTTAAATCTCTTGTTGGATATTTATTTAATTATAAATACTTCATTCTTTAAGTGGTTTTGCTATTAGTAAAGCGAAATTAAAACTGTTTAGTATTTAATTCCTCTTGTCAAGTTAGCTGCTGTTAAAAATTAATAAAGTACAATTTTTTTATGTAAATAGATTAATACTTCTGGAAATTTAAATTATTAAGCGGGTTTTGTATTGTGTAATATTTAAAAGTGTCGACGTATTGTGAATGAACCTTCGGTATAGATAAAGTTGAATCAATATTAGTCGAGTTTCTCAAATATTCGTTTAAACTCTGAGCATATGTCAATGTCATTCATCCATCCTACGAAACCCTAACTATCCATTTCGTCTCAGCCTATCCTCTAGAAATTCACCTAACTCGCATGGACTAAATTTAAGGTCAAAAATCGCAGAAAAATCAGAAAAATTCAGAAATCCGATTAAGATAGGTAGCCGTTTAATTGCTTTAACTGTGAAGTTTAGTGATATGAGTGCATTTCCAGAATTAAGTTCACGATGAAATCATTAATGCACCTGAAATATTATTTTTTATATTCCGAATCTTTAAATGCCAGAAGTTACTCTAGAAGCCAGCCGAATCCTTTACTATTGTCATCGATAGGGTCCTTTTTCTCTCAATTGGCCTGCTCCGCTGGAATGCTCCCCAGCACTGATAAAAGTCAGAAATATTAAAAATCATATTTCTTGCGTAACAATCATTTTATTATGAATTTTGATTATCGCAATGCACTCAAATCACAAATATTCTCAGATGAAGCCTCTAAACGGCTTTTTATCTTCATCCGTTCGCAGTATAAAGTATCTTTAAATAAATACCGGTAAAAAGTAAATTATTGAATATTTCAGGCATTTTTAAAACGTCGACCGCCTTTTGGGAATAGGTGAAAGTCGACACTTGAAAAAGGAGGCTGAAGGATAGGTCATTCCTTAGAAACTCCTTTTATACAACCAAACTTCAGATATTCTTAAGAACCCCCTTGTTTTATGAGACTTTAAATCGCCATTGATCGCGAACTAACCGGACTGTGGCACAGTTGTTAATCAAATTTTAATGTTCTTCTCTTAAATCAAAGATAGTTATATTCTTCAATGATCAGTTGACGCCGCTTTTTGAAATAGAGTTTTCAAGATTTCTTATATAAGAAAAAAATATACATTTTTTTATTATGAAAGAGTACCTTTTTGTCAAAACATTTTTATTGACGCTCTGTTAATCAGAATAAGTAAAACGACTCTCTAGACATATCCTCTAGAGGTAATAGTTTATAAGACAATATTTTCACATTATTATGAAAAATTTAGTTAATAAATTGTTTTGTGCAGAATTAGGTCCTTACAGTTGCTTCAAACTCATTTTTGGTGCAGAAAATAAGTGTAAAGAGGAGTTTAATTAGAAACTGAAGAAAATTAAATAATACCTAGTCATTCTTTGAGCCATTTTATAAACAAATTCATATTTAGTTTCCATTTCAAAAATTTCGCTTTTGGTCTGAAATGAACTAATATTATTTTTCTTTTCTCTGAGCACTGGAGAAAATTTCCTTCGCGCAGCCCTTTTGATTTGAGGAAGCGAAATGTCAGTTATTACTTACGAAATTTTTTGTCAATCAATGTACACATTATTTCGTACTTTGCATCATAAAAAACACCCTGGATGTCTAATTTACCTGTTTTCAATCAGTTTATTTGCTTTTTAATGTTCTGAAGTTCATATAAAGTTATGTCCTTTCTCGCGGATGCAAAAGGAAATGATAAATGAAAGCAAGAGTTGGGAGAGTAAGTTCGAAGGGTTTTCTAAACTCTTATCAATTCGTCTCCGGAATTAAGAGAAAGCGGAGCCATTGATATCAAAAATGAAATTGAAGTAGAAGTTTCCTTATTTTCTGATTTATATTTATAAACAAATTTTTCGGGCTTTTAATTGCAACCGTAAGTTGTTGACATTATCAGTTGATCAATTAATTTCCAATATTATTATGGTTTAGTAATACTTGAAGCTGTAGAGTAGCACCTGCTTCGTTATTTCAATTAACGAACTTGGTCGATAGAAGTTCGTTTTGGTATTTGAAATTTTTTATATGGAGGAAGAACATCAACCTGTTTCTCTTTTAAACGTTTCCCTACACTGTTAAAAATGTTTGGAATTCTACAATACATCTGCAAGAATTCTACAATACAAGCGTAAGGTAAAATTGCAA
>JAWWLR010006891.1:0-11793 GCA_035041075.1 Acraspis erinacei
TGTGCTAAAAAGTCCTAAATTGCGCTATCAGAGGAAATAGAGTTAAGGTAATAGATATAAGAATTTATGTACAGTTGTAAATACTTGTAAATATTAAAGAAAAATTGTAAGAAATGGAAGTCATGTAAACCCTTAGGGGACACATTATGAATAAAGAACTACTCTTTCAAAGTTTTCAAACAAAACCTAAATTTTTTTAAATCACCAAAATAGTATACATTTTTCGAATAAGAACAAAAAGTTAATTTTCTAACAAAGTTTCCGACTTTACATACATAAAAGATTAAAAATATAAATTATTTTTCATTATTCATTTCAATGACGCTTATTTTTACAAATAAACTTCCTAGTTTACCCTTCGAAAATTGAAGACTTGAATCCCATAGAATTGAAAATTATTCTTATTTAATAGTTGATAATGTTTGTATATCCAATTTTGCAAGCTCTAATCAACTTTGAATTTTTATAGATCTCATTTTCAAATTTGTAATGTACATAAATTTAAATTTTCAACGCTGTCAGTTTATTTCTGATTATTAATTTTATAAAAATAAATTTCCAAGTTTAAACATCAAAAATTGGAAACTTTAATACCATTGAATTGATAAATATTTTTGTTTAATAGTAGAAAAATGTTAAGTATTAAATTTTGAATTCCTTAATTAGCTTTGAATTTTTATAGATCTCATTTTCAAAGTTTTAATCAACAAACATTTAAATTTTTAAAGTTTAGACATTTTTCTGTTTTCTGAATTTCAGTCTGAAATTATTTATTTTCGAGATTTTCCAATTGAAAAACATACACTTAAATTTTCAACGATTTCAGTTTATTTCTGTTTATTAATTTTTACAAATAAACTTCCGAGTTTACACTTCAAAAAGGGGAAAATTTATTCACATTGAATTGATAACTATTTTTATTTAATAGAAGAAAAAGTTTTTAAAATTAAATTTTGAATTCTTTAATTAGCTTTGAATTTTTATAGATCTCATTTTCAAAGTATATATCTACAAAAATTTAAATTTTTAACGCTTTCAGCTTATTTCTGATTATTTATTTTTTACAAATAAATTTCCAAGTTTAAACATCAAAAATTGGAAACTTGAATACCATTGAATTGATAAATATTTTAATTTAATAGTAGAAAAATTTTGAAAATTAAATTTTGAATTCTTTAATCAGCTTTGAATTTTTATTGATCTCATTTTCAAAATTTTAATCTACAAACATTTAAATTTTTAACGTTTAGAAATATTTCTGTTTTCTGAATTTCATCCTGAAATAATTTATTTTAGAGATTTTCGAATTGAAAAACATACACTTAAATATTCAACGCTTTCAGCTAATTTCTGATTATTAATTTTTAACAAATAAACTTCCAAGTTTACACTTAAAAAATTGGAAACTTGAATCCCATTGAATTGAAAACTATTTTTATTTAATAGTAGAAAATTTTTGAAAATTAAATTCTGAATTATCTAATCAGCTTTGAATTTTTCGAGATCTCATTTTCAGAGTTTTAATCTACCAACATTTAAAATTTTAACGTTTAGAAATATTTCTGTTTTCTGAATTTCAGCCTGAAATAATTTATTTTCGATATTTTCCAATTGAAAAACATACACTTAAATTTTCAACGCTTTCAGCTAATTTCTGATTATTAATTTTTACAAATAAACTTCCAAGTTTACACTTCAAAAAGGGGAAAATTTATTCACATTGAATTGATAACTATTTTTATTTAATAGTGGAAAAATTTTAAAAATTAAATTTTGTATTCTTTAATTAGCTTTGAATTTTTATAGATCTCATTTTCAAAGTATTAATCTACATACATTTAAATTTTCAACGATTTCAGTTTATTTCTGATTATTAATTTATTACAAATAAACTTCCAAGTTTACACTTCAAAAATTGGAAACTTGAATCCCATTGGATTGAAAACTATTTTTATTTAATAGTAGAAAACGTTTGAAAATTAAATTTTGAATTCTTTAATGCGCTTTGAATTTTTCTAGATCACATTTTCAAAGTTTTAATCTACAAACATTTAAATTTTTAGTGTTGCGAACTTTTTCTGTTTTCTGAATTTCAGACTGAAATAATTTATTTTAGTGATTTTCCAATAGAAAAACAAACATTTAAATTTTCAACGCTTTTAGTTTATTTCTATATTATTAATTGTTTACAAATAAATTTCCAAGTTTACGCATCGAAAATTGGAAACTTGAATACCATTGAATTGATAACTATTTTTATTTTGTAGTAGATAATTTTTGAAAATTAATTTTTGAATTCTTTAATTAGCTTTGAATTTGTATAGATCTCATTTTCAAATTCTTAATCTACACACATTTAAACTTTCAACGCTGCCAGTTTATTTCTGATTATTAATTTTTTTAAAAATAAATTTCCAAGTTTACACATCAAAAATTGGAATCTTGAATACCATTCAATTGATAAATATTTTTATTTAATAGTAGAAAAATTTCGAAAATTAAATTTCGGATTCTTTAATCAGCTTTGAATTTTTATTGATCTCATTTTCAAAGTTTTAATCTACAAACATTTAAATTTTTAACGTTTAAAAATTTTTCTGTTTTCTGAATTTCAGTCTGAAATAATTTATTTTAAAGATTTTCCAATTGAAAAACATACACTTAAATTTTCAACTATTTCAGTTTATTTCTGATTATTAATTTTTTACAAATAAACTTCCAAGTTTACACTTCTAAAATTGGAAACTTGAATCCCATGGAATTGAAAACTATTTTTATTTAATAGTAGAAAGATTTTGAAAATTAAATTTTGAATTCTTTAATCAGCTTTGAATTTTTATTGATCTTATTTTCAAAATATTAATCTACAAACATTTAAATTTTTAACGTTTAGAAATATTTCTGTTTACCGAATTTCATTCTGAAATAATTTATTTTAAAGATGTTCCGATTGAAAAACATACACTTAATTTTTCAAGGCTTTCAGCTAATTTCTGATTATTAATTTTTAACAAATAAACTTCCAAGTTTACACTTCAAAAATTGGAAACTTGAATCCCATTGAATTGAAAACTATTTTTATTTAATAGTAGAAAAATTTTGAAAATTAAATTTTGAATTCTTTAATCAGCTTTGAATTTTTATTGATCTCATTTCCGAAATTCTAATCTACAAACATTTCAATATTTAAAGTTTTGACATTTTTCTGTTTTATAAATTTCAATCTGAAATAATTTAATTTAAAGATTTTCCAATTGAAAAACATACATTTAAATTTTCAACGCTTTTAATTTATTTCTCATTATTAATTTTTTGCAAATAAACTTCCAATTTAACACTACAAAAATTGGAAACTTTAATCCCATTGAATTGAAAACAATTTTTATTTAATAGTAGAAAATTTTTGAAAATTAAATTTTGAATTCTTAAATCAGGTTTGAATTTTTATTGATCTCATTCTCGAAATTCTAATCCACAAACATTTCAATATTTAAAGTTTTGACATTTTTCTGCTTTATAAATTTCAATCTGAAATAATTTAATTTACAGATTGTCAAAATGAAAAAAAATCTTATATTTTGAACGGTTTAAATTTCTTTGTGATATTGTGGTATTTTATTAATTGTTTAGTATTATGAATTTTGGAAAAATTAAGTTATGAACAACTATTCGCAGTTGCTTAGTTTAAATACTTTGAATAAAATACTTTTAATTTTAGCCCTGGTAAGTTATACCAGAAAAATGGGTCCTCCAGGTTCAAATTTCATAACCAAGCCCTTTCAATCAGGATTATTTCCCGAGCGGTCATTAATTTTCTCTCAATTTTCCATCGTGGAAAAAAATGTTAGAGCTTGAAAAGGGCTGGGTGATTCTGGGATTGTGCAGACTTCTGTCTTAATGAAATTCATAACACAGAATTTTAGTAAACAATCTTAAAAAACCTACAAAATAGCTGTAAGTACATATCATAATAATATGATAAAAGATCAATACAAATTAGTAAAAAAATCCTTATAAATGATTAATATTTAAAAAAATAGTTACGATTTTATATAAAATTGAAAAATGAAATTACTTCAGTATGTCTTGAAAAATAACGTAACCTCAAATTTCCTTCGTGTGTCCTGAAAACTTTCAAGATCCCAATTAATTTTACACATCCCCTGGTGATTACACACCTCTGCAAAAACATGCAGTGGTTCCTGAAAGTCATGGCAACTCAAATCATTTTTTAACTATATTTGAACATTTTTTTAAAGAACATTCATATCAGCTCTCAAAATTTTGTAAACAAAGCATATATCAGAATATATCCGCGATCTCCGATTCTAGTGTTCTGCCTGTGAAAGCCGAACTTCGATTCGTGCATTTTCGGCTTACAGACGAACCTTACAGTGGTAATCATGTAGCTTCTGTTTTGCGGCTCCGAAACGGTAGGTATGGAGGGGGTAAATTCCTAGCCGGATCTGGCAGCTCTGGTGCCTAGTGACGAGAACACGTAGAATAAGTTAGTACGGGTAAATTCACCAAGGAGGTTATTTGCGTTGGCTCTGTATTCTTTCGATTCTCATAGCAATTGAATAAAGTTCAGTAAACAACAAGCCTTCCGGTTTTCTACTTTTTAAATTCGCATTCATGAGAGTCTAATGTAATCGAAAAAATGGTCGATCACTAATTTTTAACGGATCTTTACGTTTCGGCATTCACAGAGTCCGACAATCATCAAATTTTGACTCTGTGTGTATGTCTGTATGTATTGTTACCTGAATGTTGTAGCCACGCAAACTTTTCAATGAATTTTGCAATGGATTCAGTCTTTGATACACTTCTTAAGGTTACCAAACTGAAGGTTAAGTTCGTTTAGCAGATTATTCCACACAAATTATCGAGCGCGAAGCCCGAGTTTCGTAATGATAATGTGATCGTCAAAGCCGTAGGTGCTTTTACAACCTTCTTTAAAAACAAATCTAAAAACATTTCAGTTACCATTTATGGCTATAATTCCTCAGAAGTTTAAATCACAGTTTTCGATTTAAGTTATAATTTTTATGATCTTTGAAAAAATGTAGTTAAAGTGTACGCATTCACCGCCCGACTAAGAGCGCGAGAGCGTTCTAGCGCGCTGTAGGCTCGCTCAAACTTCGTGCACAGCGCCGCGTGCTCAATGAGAATGTGCCCGCGCAGCGACCATATTTTTTTTCTTCCAAAGCTTTTCGTTTTTGTTTTACGTCGCGTTCAAATCTCATCCTTATTCTTTCCAGATCGAGTATCCTGGAATTACAGAATCGTATTCATCGTGTTTTCAGTGAATTACAATAAGTGAAATTACGGTTTTCAGCGTCTCCTCATTCTTCTGCCTGAGTTTGGCCTTTAGTGCTGGTTCTTCAGACAGTAGATTAAATATTCTTAGATAATGGCGGGGCTGGCTTCGTTAGGTTGGAATATCGTCTACCGATGGGTATTTTTGGGGCCCTTGGGCTTTTTATTCTCTTCCCTGATTACTCGATTTCTGTTTCGTCGCATCGTACGTGCTTTTCCGTGACTAGTTACACCGACTGATCATCTTGATGTCAGAGAAAGTGAAGAGGTCTCGCTGGAATTAACCCACGTGTCAATGTCGGGAAAATCGAGCCGCAGAGGCATTACTCTCGGTCCAGGAAGGAAAGAAAAGGGAAATCGACTGACAACACGTGATCGAAGAACGAGCATGACGAGCGGCAGCAATGGCCGCTCGTCGAGAAATCGAAGCCCGAGAGCGTCGTATCGCTCAGGCACGCCGGGACGACGCCGAGGAAAAGGAACGACGCCAAGCCGATGCGAGACGCGTTACTGCGGTGGAAGCCACGCAGGCAGCAGTACCCGCATGTGATACATACGTTGTGAAAAATTTTCTATGACTTTTCGCTTTCTTTATTAAGTTCGCGAAGACGTAAGCACAAAATATTATGTTCTTACTAGTGACGTTAGTCAGGTTTCTTGCTGGAATAGTTGGAAGTTTGACCGTGTCTATTGCATTTTCCATGGTGATATTCAGTGAGTTTTTACTGTTTTTGAAGTGTTTTTGAGTGTGGGTGGCTTTTGGTTCTTGGCAGCTGTTTGCAATTGTTGCGGATACTTAAGAAAATTCCGGGAGATTTTCGAGAGATCGAGATGTAGTTAAGGTTCATACATTAATATCGACGAAGTTGTTTGTAGGGCCAGATTTAAGATAGTAATTTCCTTAGATTTCAGGTGGGGTTTATGGGCTATTTCAATCATCCCGGCTCCAAATAGTTGGATTTCTGTGCTTGCTGAAGAAGAACATATATTTTCAGCTGGAGTTTCTTTCATTGCCGAGTAGATCCATCCAATAGCTGATGGAACTCTCTTCCAATACGGCTCTTGGTTTTACGAAATTTGGATGCCACAGTATCTGTAGGATTAAGTGGGAGGCCATTGTAATAGTTCCTTTTCGCCTGATTTCGCATATCGCTAAGTTTCCTGTGCTGAGAAAATATGTTTGTAATCGCCTGCATTAATTTGTATTTTGTGGGTTTATTAGAACTTATGTTCTTCGGGGTTCCTCAGTAAGTAAGTAAGTAAGTAAGTGCAATCTGGTTGAACATACGTTTTTGCGGATCCATTTATCAAGGTAGATTGGACTATGGGTACTGGATGTAGTCGGTACGTAATATAATCTAATATGCCTGATGACGGAAGGTCTAACACTAATTTCAGCTTTCCTTTTTCGCAGAAAAGGTTGCCGGTAGCTGATTTGAGGAAGTCCTCAATGCTGATTTTTGTCCCGGAAAGAGGAAAGCCAATCTCGGCGCTAAGGGTGAGTTTTACTCGGCTATTGTCTCTATGTATCATAACTAATCTTGCAGGCAATGCGGGACAGGTCTTCCTTCAAGTCGTCTTGTCTTTTCATGTTATTCTCCACTTCGTGATGAATTTCATCTAGTTGAGAATAGACCATGTCGGTTTTTTTATCTACAAAATGAGATATGTTTAGAAAAGCATGCTTAAGGTCCTGTATTTCTTCCTTTATTTGTCACCCATCGTCGCATGTAAGAAGACCAGCTACATGCCTTACGATTTCTCCCAGGAGACCGAGAAGCCACGTATTTCGTTTTCTTTTCATTCCATCCGGTAGCGTCGTTTCTAAAGGCATTTTTCATCCGTCCAATTGGTTAAGTCTGAGTGATTTTGCTTTAGCATAATTGAATAGGTTTTGTAAACAACTTTTGGTTGATTAAAATTTGTCACTTTTCTAGGTAGCACCTCCGCAAATCCTGAGGGTCGAGGCGTTCTCGGGCTAGTATAACCTGATGAATAATATTTGCCTTATCCGAGCAAGACCTGAGGTTCTGCACTGGTATGACTTTCTTATCCTTATTAGACGGACAGGAGTTTAAAGAATCAATGTAAGAAATAGAAACCTTAATTCTTCCATTTTTCTTGAGAATAGAAGGGCTATAGGATTTAGGGCTGCAGCCGCAAATCTAGAAGAATGAGTTTTTATAATCGGGGATGCGATTATCTCTGGGAGGTTCAGAAATCGAACGGTGCTTTTGTCGCCAACCAGGTTCAGAATTGGGGATGGAACTCTGTCTATTGACTGGTTTTGTTTAATTTTCTTTTTCAGGATTATTGAAAATTTGTTTCATAGCCTGATTTTTGTATTTTTCTAAGAAGTTCCTGATACGTGTGCAGAACTAAACATCGCCATATTCTGCGCAAGGATCCTCTACGGCCGGAAACCATAATAAGGATTTTTCGGGGTATTTATTTACCCAGGCGTACTACTTTTAAAGAGACTCCTTTGGTGCTTGGGATTGAGGTTCATGACCAATAGACTTGTCGCTGATCTCACTATCAGAAAGTGGTGATGTTACATAAATGATTATTATCTCTAAGTTACCTTTAAACTCGTTTTTTCTTCGACATCTTCCTCACCGAGTGGAGTTGCTTTTTCGATTCCAGCACGAGCTAGTTGATCAGCCTTCTCGTTTCCCGGAATTCCCTGATGGCTTGGAACATGGGTTCAGATCACTACCATGGATGATTTGGCCCGAACCATACCCTGATTCCTACCTTACGTTCTCCTCCTCCAGAAGGTCTACACGATCCATCCGCGTAACGTCGACAATGGGTTCTACTGTTATATGACCAGAATGATTTTGGTGTATCGGATTTGGGACTGTATTTTTTTTATTTATTCTCTAGTGTGGGGCGCATTGTTAGCTCGAGGTCTGGTGACACTCTGTGGCTTTTTCTGAACATAAAGGAATCAAAATCGTGAGAAATTTTGGTGCTCTCATCACTGGAATATTAGCTGCCTATTTGCGTGTATGTTACATCCAGCATGGGTCTAGGTATTTTAGTTTCAGCACGACGCCTGAACATTCTTTTTACAATTGCGGTTTCATGTAAATCCAGTGTTTGTTTATATTGAGCAGGGGGTACGTATTCGTCCTCTGAATCAGTTTTATAAAACGCAGCTTGCGATATTATTCTTGCTTTCCCTTTTTCAGAATTTGAATGTACAGCAGACATTAGTATAGTTACGTAGTCGGATATACTCGTTTTTTTGGGCTCCCGTTCTTGCCTTTCACTTGGTAAACGATTCAAGGGCAGGGCTCTCGACGGAAAAGACTTATCGTGAACGCACATGATTCTCTCAATCTTCTCGCGGTCTGTTATTTCAATATCATAATCGTCAAGCGAGCTATCAGGTTCATCTGAAACTTCATTTTCGATAACAGAAGTTTCCTGATAAGGCTTCGACGTGGATGTTTAATTTCCGCTTTTTGTACTCAAACTCGTAAGTGTAATCCTTGAGTCGTTGCCATCAATGAATCAGCTGCGAAACCAGATTATCGATGTAGTTTACCTAGTGGAAAGATACATTGCCGCACGATAGTATAAATTTTGAACATAAAAATATGGGCAAAAGTCTTTACTGAATAAAGTCCCATGGAGGTGCGTTCCGCTAGCACATCCACAACGGAATTTCAACATTTTCTTTATGCCATCATTTTGGGACTCTTTTGGACGCCAAAAACTGCAAAAATTAAATTTTTTTAAGAAACCCCTAAATTCTAAAAAACACACTCCTTTTTTTCTAAAAGAAATTGACTTTTAGATGGAGGTGCTGTCCGCCAACACCTCCACTACAGAAACCGCGCAAGAATTATGGGCTTTTTTGGGCGCTCAATAACTGCAAAAATTTATTTTTCAAAAATAACCCCTGTGTCCCTGAAGTTACCACTAAAAGAACTTACGCACCCAGTCTAAGTGTAAGAATATCCGAATTTCATGCTATTTTTGGCTTCCTCAAAACACTCACAAATTATTTCAAAAAATCAACCCGAAATCTTAAAAAAATTTGGAAAGGAATACCTAATGAAAAGGATGTGCAATAAGATCGAGAAACCATTTACCGCAGATCTGAGCTAATTTTGTGCACGTCAAAAATAATAAATTATATTTTCCGAAAGCGCTTCATAACACTAACAACTACCCCGAATTGCAAAAAATGATATTGAACAAGACAAAATATATATATATATATATAAATCAAAAGTCATCATTTACCTATATTATATCATATTTGCAACAAAGAAACATTTGAATATTTGTAAACATTTTTTTTAAGGGTAAATACTTTTTTTCTTATTATGCCAAGTTCCTTCATTATCGTAGACTTACCGGCATAAAAAAATTATATTCGATGTTTCTCTATGATATGGAGAAAGTACTGTTTCTGATACTGATGTTTAGTAAGAACAGTATTGGATGATTTATTCGATTTTTAGGTATCAAAGAGAGAACACCTGTTCTTTGGTGCTGTTATTAAGTTTTCTTGCCTTGATAAGGGTACTGTACGAGTGCCGAAACGTTGGTATAATAATTTTTATTAAGTAATTATAATGTTCTTTTATTGTGATTTGATAATAAAAATAAAAAAAGACGAGAGAAAGAAGAAGAGAAAGAAGCGGATGTGGTTGGTTGCCTTCTCCTTTTTCTTTCCTATTTTTTATTTGTTTCTGAAATTTTTGTTTTTAAACAAATTTTTTTACAGATTGCAATTGGAACATTTACTGTTGGTTTGTTTTGGTCCAAATTTGGTCGTTGAATTCTTGGTTTTTACATGAGTTTTTATTAATTTGATGATTGGACGTTAAATAAGATTTTTAATTTGGATTTCAATCTAATTTAAATTTCTTAAATTAAGATTTATGATATTGTATATCTTTTCATTCTCCTTGCCTAAATTTTTTTGTCAGCTTGTGCCGAATTCGTCAACCTTTATTTTTCCAACCTCTTTTTGAACGCTACCCTCCAGTTTGGTTCCATTTTATGTAGAAATAATTCGTGTAAAATTTGACCTTAATCGGACGAAGGGAAGAGGTGCCCCTAGGCCCTTGAAAATAAAAAAAAACATTAAAAAATCAATTTTCTTTGTTTATTTTGCAAAATATTAATTGTATGCAAAAAACCTTGATACGAAAGTTGTAGAGCTATTAAAATGCATATATTTTTCTCTACAACTTTTTCTTCTATGAAGGACTGTTTTCAAAAAAATGCGAAAAAGTATGCCAAGAATAAAGCTACTCCATGTACTCTAGTAGAGGATAGGCTAGGATTCTTCCATAAAGCACGTAGCACTTTTTTTCTTTTAGTATATCTGCATCCTTCCATGTTTCCTGAGTATTCTTGTACAAGCGCTACCAAGAGGTACCAATACTAATGTAGTAATGTAGTTGTACTGAGCAGACGTTTTTCTAAAATCTAAAGGTCCCATGATCCCAGCCCAGAAACAACCTCCCAGCTACATACACGACGCAGTTCTCTTTCGGATATCGGACGAGTTAAAACAAATTTTCATGTCAGAATGTCTTCAACCCGTCTATGACGTGAAAAAATGTATTGACTTGGATATTAACGGAATAAAATAACTGGAAATAAATTGTCATCAAATAAAGACGTTTAAAGTGTATTATTTTTCAATCTGCGTGTGGTGAAGTTAAGTTTACGCGAAAATGCCAGACTAGCATTGCCGGAGGTTATTATTTTTTGGGAAAAAGCACGAATTCCAACTCAGGAAATAAGAAACTGCATCCCAAAATTAGAATCTTTGTACCAAGAATGGAGGCGAGTACAAAAACACGCTGCGAAAACATCGGAGGCTCATATTTTGTAATTAATCAAAGGTTAAAGGGTCGAGAAGGGTTCATGTTCGGAGTCGAATACGAGGAAGTTATAAGAGAAAGTAAAATTGCAGAACGAGGAAAGGCATCGTTGATGAGAAAAGAGCGAAGCGATTTTGAAATTGAACAATTAAGTGAGTAATGTATAAAAAAATTTCAATCATGCAATTTGCAATACTCCTAGTTTTTGACATTTCAGTTTTTAAATTTAATTTTGCATAATTGAATCTCTTCTTTTTCTTTTAAATCTGAAACTGCCGAATTGACGTAATCTACAAGCGCCAGGAGTTTTGAATCAAGTACAGATATAAATGTATCAGTTGTTGGAAAATCCGCTGATAATATTATGGTAGTACCTCGTCTCTCAGAAGATACATAATAGGAATTTTCATCACCAAAAGCAAAACGGGTAAGAGGGAGCCGTACACTAGTGACTCCTAAGTTTGCTGCGGCCTTAGATAAATGTAAAATCAGTGACTGGGATGCAGTTCATATTCTGATTGCAACTACCGAGGCACTAGGCCATGATGTGCAGGACTTTGTCATCAGCAGGTCGTCCATTCAGACTGCAAGAGAAAAAATACGTGCAGAAAAGGCG
>JAWWLR010006907.1:0-11792 GCA_035041075.1 Acraspis erinacei
TCAATATTTATATAATTGAAAATCAGCGCGCTAATAGTGACCTATCGGGTTTCCGTCACGACGCATGCGCATAGAGTGTTTAAGTAGTAACTAGAACAACCACCTGCCATGAGAAGAGTGGACCTAAAAAAACGTCGTACCTCTTGTGAGCGCGCGAAAAAGTTTTAAATTCAAAATGGATAAAGTAAAGATAATAATTTAAATGGGATGTGACCATAAAAAATCAATGATTCAATTAATAAAAAAAATACCACCAGCGTTTTCCTGCGAATAATTATAAGTATTAAAATTCCTTCATCTCTGCTTCCTCTTACAGAGTTGAGCTTGCAGGCCGGTAACGGCGGAGTTTCTTCGTCTGCCGGAGTTTCTTCTCCTGGCAGATCGTCTTCTCCTGGCAGATCTTCTTCTCCTGGCAGACGTCCTGTCATAGTGAATATTCCTCGCTCTTTTCACGGTATATTGTCAACAACAAGAAACAAATTTGGTCAACATCATGTTACAGTGCAAATAAAAAAAAAATCAGAGTTTGTCCACGTCGACCTAGTACCAAACCAGGAATACCCATCACTTGAAAATGAACAGAGTGAAGTATTTGGAATTTTTGATGAGTCTGGTATCTTCTTGAGATTCTATGCTAAAAAGGATAAACGACCGGCGGCAATAAATGTTAAACAAGCGAAGAAGAATAAATGGACTGTTCGACTACTTGTTGAAAATGAAATCGAATATTTAGTCTACCAATTTGGACCGCTTACCACTCGCCGTATTCCTGCTCTTTTTGAGAGTGGACTATGTAAAGCACATCTGGCTTTTCCTCCTAACAAAATTAAAGTGGAAAACGAGGGGAAGACGGGGTATTCTTTTACCGACGAAACTAAGAGATATTTTACCTTAGCAAATAAACGTGGTGACGTATTTGGAAAATATGTTGGCAATTCGCAAACGGATTTTTCGAAATTGTATAATTGGCATGGTACAAATCCGGTAACAATCAATTTGGCACAAGTGCACATGCATATTTACTCCATTAGGGATCTTACCCTACCTGAACTCAATTATTTACGGCACATCCATGTTCATACACTAGATTTATTTACATAAAGTTTAAAATTTTGTAAATTTGTTAAATTTGGTGGTTATGGACATTTGAAAAATCCAGAAATTTTCCGCAATTTAAAATAAATTCCAGCGTTTTATAGTAATTTTATGAATAATTAAGGAAATTTGGGATATTGGAGGTAAATTTATACATTTTCAACAATTTTCTTAATTTAAAAATGGTTTGAATTCTAGGTATGTCAAAAATTGGAAAAATTTTTAATTTACGGAAATTCCCAGCAACCATAATTTTGCAAAATATTCATTAATTTTCTTGAAATTTATGTTTAATTTGTAGATCTAGATCCAAATGTTGGAAAATGATGTTAAATTTAGAAATTCAGAAAAAATTTAGATATTTTGAAGACAATTTTTTTAATTCTGAAATTTTGAAATTATATTTGAATTTTTTAAACTCACGTTACATTTTGTAATGTACCATAATTTTATAATTTTTATAAATTCACGAAAATTGAGAGTACCACAGAAATTTGCTAAATTTCCAGGAAAATTCTGTAATTTATCAGAAACTTATGGAAAATTAAGAAAATTTTGAAATTATTCACAACTTAAAA
Organism: Acraspis erinacei; assembly: GCA_035041075.1. NCBI lineage: Eukaryota > Metazoa > Arthropoda > Insecta > Hymenoptera > Cynipidae > Acraspis > Acraspis erinacei. The sequence continues at coordinate 1,674 of JAWWLR010006907.1, forward strand.
ACCTAAAATTTTTCCGAAATTTTAAGTTCATTTGTGGATAAATCAGGAATTTTTCGAAATTCATGTTAAATTTTTATAATACAAAAATTTTTGAAAATTTCTGTTAATTACGTTAATTTATCGATAATTGATAGATAATTAAGAAAATTTTACGATTCGATCGTAAATTTATAAGTTTCCAACCATTTTTTAAATTTGTAAAATTTTTGAATTCAAGAAATTTCAGTCTACAAAAATGAGCAAAACTCAATTGTCATTTATGATTTTAAAGTGTAAAACTTTTAAAGCATTAAACTTGAGCAATTTTCCTTATCTTTACTTTTTGTGAAAGAATCCTTTAATCATGAAAACCAGTTTTGAAAACCTTACATTTTTCAAATTTACGAAAAATATTATGGTAATTTATCGGTAATTAATGGATAATTGTGAAAATTTTGGAAAGTCATGGTAAATTTGTAAATTAACCAAATTTTAAAATTTTGCGAAACTTGAAAATTTTCAGAAATTTCAAAAAATTCAGGGTGTCCAAAAAATTAAAAAATTTTAATGGTAATTTAACAAATTAGACACTTTTTTAAATAATGAATCTTCAAAACTTTTATGAACTGGAGAAAGTTTACAAAATTGTAAAAATTTTAGAAAATTTGAAGTAATCGGAAATTCAGAAAATCCAAACACTTGAAAACTTTCCTGCTCTTTTCATTAATTTTTGTAACATTATCAGTAATTTATTGATAATAACATAAATTTTTCAAATTGATACTTTTTAATTTTAATTAGGAATTTCAGAATTCTTTAAACATTTTTATATTTCTATTTTCTTCGCAAGAAATTATTTGTATTATCATAATAATATAAGGTTTTTACTTTTATTAAGATTAAAGTTTTAAATCAAATAGAATTGTTTAATTATAGTTATTTAAGAAAATTGAGAGAATCCAGAAATTAGCAAAATTTTGGTATTAAATTTATGAATTAGTACAAATTTTCAAAATTTGAAAGCTTTGGAAACATTCATAAACTTAAAAAACTTTTGAAATTTTCAATCTTTTTGACGTGTACGGAAGTTTACAAAAATTGAAATAATGTAAAAATGTTTGAAATTTTTCTGTAATTTACAAGAATTCTTCGATAGTTAATGTATAAATAAGGAAAATTATAAAATTCATAACACAATTTAAAAATCATTCAAATTTTAGAAATTTCAAGCAATTTATTTTATTTACATTACTTGCAGGAGAAATTATTTGTATAACAATAATATATTGTATTTATTATTATTAAGAGAAAAGTTTAAGAACTGTTCAGATAGTTATTTGTGCCACTTAATCGACAATTAATGGATTATAATCGAACTTTTTGAAACTTTAAAAATTCTGGAAATATAAAAAAATCCAGACACCATAAATGTCAGCAGCAATTAATCAGTCGGTATGGTATCATTTCGGAAATTTAAATTAAATTTTCAAATTTTTAACTTTTTTGAAATTTACGAAACAATAATATAATGTTTTTATTATTATTAAGATTGCGGTTTTATTAAAATAAGAGATTTTTCGTTTTAGTATAAGAGCAGATCTTAATTTTGTGTTAAAAATAAACATTTCACTTACTCCTATTTTTATTTAGATTACTCGTTCCACTGTAACATGAATTAAAAAAAAATAAAATAAAAAAGATGGATTATAAATGGTTTTATTATTTAATACTCCATAGTTGTAAGGATATTTTTTTAAATCTGTCGCACATTTTTAAAATATTTTTAAATGAACGTCTACACTTAATTTTCCAAAATAATAAAAAGGATTAAATTTATACAATCATTCAAAATTATAAACATTTTTTACAAAATCGTTTGAAATATTCTCAAGAGTTTCGAAATTTTCTTCAAAAATTCATGTTTGATACCTGTAAAATTGTTTAAAAACTTCTTTATTTCGCCATCTTTAAGAATCTGCATTTTGATTTACCTTATTTTAAATGTTTTAAAATTTTTAAATATTCACAAATCTAAAAACAACATTTAGAAAGTTCATATAAATCCTCATGAAATTTCTCCCTTCTTTTAAAACCTTTCAAGATTCTTAAAATACTTTTCTTCGATAATCTAATTTCTTATTGAAAGAAATTTTTATATTTTTTAAACATAAAAACGACAAAATTATAGTTAATTATTTTTTAAACAAAGAATTCGACAGGTTCAAACAAAAACATGCCTTCTATATTTTACTCGATTAAATAAATATTTTTTGAACAAGTTTTCAAGAATTTAGAGAAAAAAAATGCTAAATTGTTCATAAATGTCTCAAAAACGTTCAAAAATGTGTTGAAATAATTTTTATTTATAAAAAATTCTGAAAAATTACGATATATTCTTTTATTATAATTTTGGAAATATTTAAAAATACTATTAAATATTATCATAGTTGAATCTTCAACCAAAAAAAAGGTAAATTTTTATTAGAAGAGACGACTTTTCTGCAAAATAATTAATGCCAAGAAGATTTAGTTTTGGTCAAAAAAGATAAATTTTCACAAATATGTTACATTTTCAAACACGAAAGAAGATTTTCAAAGAGAAAAATCTAACTTTACAATATTCAACTAAAAATATTTTATTTTAATTTGCAAACAAAAATTATAAAGAAAAAAAAGATTAAATTTCTATCACAAGAGAGAATTTTTAAGGATGTTTTACACTGACTCGAATTATTCCTAAAATGCTACAATTTCTTTAAAAATTGAAAATTTAGAATTATCGAAGGAAAATCTGGCAGAAACAGATTTTCCTTCGATGTATGTAATTCCATTTAAATTTCCTGAATCTCTTTTTTAATTTTCTTTAAAAATTCATAATTCAAAATTAAAAATTATTTTAAAATTTCCCCAGAATCATTAGATTTTTTTAAACTTACCTTTCAAAATTCTTTCAAAATTGTTAAAAAGCTTATTTTTTGCAATCTTGAAACATCTGGATTTTCGTTGACACTTTACTGAACCTTTTCAAATTTTAAATCGTTTATAAAACTGTTTAAAACCTTCTTCATTATCTTTTAAAATAATTTTGATTTTCACTAAAATTGTAAAAAACTTCTGCAAAATTGAAAAATAATCTCAAAATCTGTTTGATACTTTTTCAAAAATGTTGGAAATATTTTTGATTCTTTTTACATTCTTTTGAAATATACAAAATCCCTAAAAACCTTCTTATTAGATAATTATGTACAACGATATAAAATATAATTTTGTCACAAAATTAATTCTTCAAAATAAAAAATCACCATTTACAATTTTGGAATTAATTTAAAGAAGATTTCTTAGATTTCCTGGAATCCTTTCAAAATTCTTCGTTTTCGCATTCTCCAAATTTTAGACATTGTTTTACATTTTTCAAAATCTTTTAAATTTCAAAAAGTTTTTATAAATATTTTCAAAACTTCTTAATCTTTCAAATCTTTCAGAATGAAACTTTCTGTCTCTTGAAACATTTAAAAATTCCTTAGCAGATTTTTTAAAAAACTGTTTAAAATCTTTTTAATTATCTTTTAAAATAATTTTGATTTTCACTAAAATTGTAAAAAACTTCAGCAAAATTCAAACATAATCTCAAAATCTGCTTGATACTTTTTCAAAAATTTTGGAAATCTTTTTGAATCTTTTTACATTCTTTTAAATTATTCAAAATCCCTAAAAACCTTCTAATTAGATAATTATGTGCAACGATATAAAATATAATTTTGTCATAAAATTAATTTTTCAAAATAAAAATTCAACATTTAAAATTTTGGAATTAATTTAAAGAAATTTCTTAGCATTTTATTAGCATTCTTAGCATTCCTTAGCAGATTTTTTAAAAAACTGTTTAAAATCTTTTACAAAATTTCAAAACCTTCTCTCAAAATTCATTTTTCAAATTAAAAGAATTATTAGATATTTTGTCAGGAATTTTAATCTTTCTTTCTGTTTGCTTAAGACCTTTAAAATTCTCTAAAAAACTTTATAATTCGCAATATTGAAAAATATGCATCCTGGTTTACATTTGGTTTAAGTTTTAATTTTTTTAAATAAATTAAAAACTGCTTAAACTTTTCTGTATCTTTTAAACAATTTTTCTAAATTAATTCTTTTTAATAAAAAATCATTGAGAATTTATCTGTGAATCTTTGATTTTTTCATTTTCTTAAAACCTTTAAAAATATTCCGAAGATCGATCTTTTTTTTCAAAAACTATGTGAAAGTTTGAAAATCTAAGTTTTCTCTTAAAATACTTTTAAAAATTTTGAAATCAAAAGAACTTCTCATTATTGAGAATTAATTTTAAATCCAAATTTTCGCTTTTATCAATAATGTTTAGAAACATTTAGAAATTAATAATTTCCTGAAATAAGATTGCTTGTTTCGAAATTTTAATTAAAAAGAGTGAAGATGGAGAAAATACTAATCTTTTTGAGCAGCTGAACAAACTGAAAACAGCGACTAATTGTTATTCGGAAGTGTCACAAACAATCAAGGTAAGACATTCTAAAAATTTTGACATCAATTTCAAAGAGTTTAGAAAATAATTTTTTTTTCAGGAAACTGAATTGTGAAAAATAAATATTTCAGTAGGTCACCTTGACGCCTAAAATCCATCAGAAAAATTCTACATATACTCTGACTAAGCACCGAATTAGTTATTGTAGTTACATCCGCAACCGAAATTATTTTTAATATAATCATCAGCTTTTATTAATCCTCGAAAATGAGGGTCTCTCTGGTCCTCAGCTTGGCGGGTGTCCTGAACTCTATAGGTGACTATCATATTATAAAATATTTATAATTTCACGTAAATAATTTTTAGGGTATTTGCAACTGAGAATTAAAAATATCTTAAATTAAATTCACAATAAGTAAAAATTTAAATGATGTTTCTATAAGTAGTTCTTTAATTTTTATTATTAAATAAAAAGTTTTCGGGTTGAATTTGGACATTTAATTTTCTTGTTTGTTTATAAGAAATTTAATTGAATTTTAAACAGTTGCTTGTATTTGCTGATCAAACTGAAATTGCGCACAAAGAATTTACGGCATTAATGGAATTCAAGGAATTCAAAGAAGTCAAGAGATTCACGGAATTCATAGAATCCATGAAATTCACGGAATTCAAGAAATTCATAAAATTCAGAGAAACCACGAAATTAACAGCAATTAATGGAATTTACGGAAATTCTCAAATTCACGGAATTCACCAAATTTACGGACTTAATGGAATTTGAGGAATTTATCAAATTCAGGAAAGTCGCGAAATTTACGGAATTAAGAGAATTTAAGGAATTCACGAAATACAAGGAATTCATGAAATTCACGAAATTCGGAAAATTTATGGAATTCACGGAATTTGCGTAATTCATAATATTGAAAGAAGCTACTAAATTTACGGAATTTTTGGAATTTACGAAATTTACGGAAATTATCAAATTCACGGAAGTCGCAAAATTTACGGACTTAATCGAATTTGAGGAATTTATCAAATTCAGGAAAGTCGCGAAATTTATGGAATTAATAGAATTTTCGGGAATTCATGAAATTCACGGAACCATTGAAATTCATGGAATTATTTGAATTGAAGGAATTCACGAAATATAAGAAATTCATGGAATTCAAGGAGTTTACGGGAATTCATTAAATTCACGGAATTCACCACATTTACGGAATAATAGAATTTAAGAAATTCACGAAATACAAGTAATTTATGAAATTCACGGAATTTTTCGAATTCCAGAAATTAACGGAATTCAAGGGGTTCACGGAATTCGCGTAAATAAAGGAATTTGAAGGAATTTATGGAATTCACGGATTTGCGTAATTCATAATATTTAAAGAAGCTGCGAAATTTACGGAATGAATGCAATTTAACAAATTCATAATATACAAGGAATTCATGAAATTTACAGAATTCCCGGAATTAATTGAATTCACAGAATTTACGGAATCCAAAGAATTCACGGAATTCAAGAAATTTTAGGGAAACGACAGAATTTGCGGAAATTATCAAATCCACGTTAGTGACAACATTTACGGACTTTCCTGAATTTGATCAATTCGTCAAATTCAGGAAAGTTGCGAAATTAATGGAATTTAAGGAATTCAAGGAATTCGAAAAATACAAGAAATTCACGGAATTCACGGAATTCGCGTGATTCATGTAATTCACGGAATTGATTGAATTTATGAAATTCGAAGGATTCACGGAATTTACGAAATTAATGGAATTGACGGAATGCGCTGAATTCACGGAATTGACTTTAATCCCGGAATTGAATGAATTGCAGCAACGCCTGAAACTCCACGAATTCTTTGAATTACATTAATTTATTGCATTCCGTGAATTGCTTTAATTTCGGACATTCTCATGAAAACATTCATAGCTAAAAAAATTTCGGTCTCGAAGTTAGGACATTCTTTGCAATTTTTTATATTTTTTATTTCCTTAGGAAAAGAAATCGAGAATGTTCCAGAACAGATTGGTGTAGGACATTTTTTGGAATTTTTTTCGTTTTTTTTTTAAATTTTCTTATGGGTAGAAAATGAGGTTTTTCTGAAGGAGATCCATATTGATCTATATCGATCCATTATAATTTGAAGAATGTAAAAAATGTTTATTTTTCTTAACTTTCTGCAAACAATTAGAGGGCAATTTTTCTTTTAAAAATAAGTAGGTCGTGGAAATTTCGAAAAGATTCATGTGGCTTTTTCTCAATGCCGAATGGATAATTTGAAAAATTCAGAGACACGAATGTTGCCCAATTGAAGCACATAATTTAGAATTTCAAATTCAGTTCAAGGACAGAGGGGAGAAATGTCATGTTTGTGTGCATATTCGAAATGACAAAATCCCAGATTTATGAATGTAAAATTTTGTGGTCACATTTTTAGTTAAAATAATTAATTTTCAATCAAGAGAAAGAGAATTTTCGAAAAAATCGTTAAGTTTTCAACTGAAATGATGAATCTTTGATGACAGAAATTAAATTTAACCAAAAACTTTTTTTTTAAATTGAATATTCAATCGATTTACGTCATTCAACCAAACCAAAAAATAAATGTTCGAATTCACAGAAAAATTAATCCATTTAAAAAAAATTATATTTAGATGTGCCGCAAGCCCCATAAATTTAAAAAAATATTTCGCAGGTTCTTAAGAATTTTCTAATAAAATACAGTTCAAGTCTCATCAAGAGTAATTGCAAAAATTGATTATTATTTTTATTAATATTCGTTTAGAATAACACAACAAAATTGTAGTTAAAAAATAACTTTGAACCCAATTTTTAATTAAAATAAGGTCAATAATTAACTAGAATCTAGAAAATTAAGTGTTTAAACTATTTATTTTTATAATAAATAATATTAAATTTAAATAATTCTAAAAAGATGCGGTTTTTCAGAAATGTATGGCTTTTTATCCAATTTACAATTGGACTGAAGTAATAATTAATTAAAGTTAACAAAATTAATTTAAACAAAATTTATTATTATCGCTAATAATTCTCAAAGTTAACTAAAACCTTGTTTAAACAATTTAATATGTTTTATAACTATCTTTTTTAAGATATTTTCTAAAAAGTTGTTGTTTTTTATAAAATATTTAACTTTGCTTTCCATTTTTTAGTTATGAACAAATAATAAGTTCACCTCAACAAAAATTGTTCGTCAAATAGTATTGTTGATTTAAGTAAATTCTTGTCGCTCTTTTCCCAAAAAAATTAAAGTTGATTAAATTCTGAAGAGCTTGACGCTCCGAACTTTTCTCTCAAAGTATGGAAAAATTGAAAATTTTTAAATAACAATTTTTTTTAACTTTAATAACTGATTAGGAAAACTTTATATATTCTCAGAAATAAATGTTTAGGAACTAATATAATAGAAATAATTTGTTTAATATTCCATTTCTTTGTTATAAACAAATTTTATGAACAAATTGACAAATAGTTTTATTATCAGTAAAAAAAAATGTTTTTGTTGCTAAAAGTGCTTCATATTAATGTCGAAATGACATTGAAATACAAAACCGAGTTAACAGTTTATAATAACCATTGTTATAAACAATTCTTGTGGAAAAATATATAATTTGAAATTTTTTCAAATTATAATCTCCTTGAATCGCCAGAATGGCTTGAGGTATTCCTTAAAATAATAAATACTTAATAATTTTTGATAAAATATAACAATTCGAGCTTTTATAAACAAATTAGATAAAAAAAATTCAAAATTTTGTTCCATTCGGATATAATTTTTTTTTTGCACTGGAAATATTTTAAGCTATTGGACGAATGACGCTCGTCACCAAAATATTTTAAAAGTTAACAATATCCACTGTTATTAAAAATTCTTCTGACTAATGTTTAAACATAGGTTTTTATGAAATTTAAATTTTCTTTGATGGCCAGAACAGGTACAGATATTCATGAAAATAATATATCTTTGATAATATCTTGTAAAAGTGAAACTGTCAACATTTGAAATTTGTTTTTGTTCGGATACAAAATTTAAAATTTTTAAATATATTAAATAATTATTTAAAACAAGAAAATGTCTTTTCTACAATAAAAGATGACTTTTTAACAAAATATTTACATTTTGCACAAAATAATTAAGTTTTGAACATAATAGTTTAATTTGCAACCACAAAAGACAAAAAGCCAAAAAAAGTTTCATAGTTTATACTTCAAGCCAAAAAGATGAAATTTATACAAAAAAAATTGTAAACGAAAAAGACGAATTTTGAACAAATAAAGTTTTTCACTCAAGAAAGAAATAAAATTTTATCTAAATTGTTGAACGCTTAAGCCAAAAGACGTATTCTCTCTGCAAAAATTGATTTTTCAAACTAAAATTTGACTTTTCAACAAATATTTCAATCAAAAATTAAATTTTTACAAATTTAGTTTAGCTTTTACCCAAATAGTTGAATTGTCAATTAAAAAAGATTAATTTTCAACAAAATAGTTAAACTTTCGACTAAAGAGCTGAATTTTTAAATAAAAATATAAATCTTTAAGAACAAAAAAATGATTTCTTAGCAAAGCGAATCAACCAAACCTTTGAAACAAAATACTTGAATACTCAAACAATTATTTTGGAAAATGACATTTCTACTAACACAATTACATTTTTAAATCTAAAAGATAAATTTTGTAAAAATATTTGAATTTTCTCTTAAAAAAGATTTCAATTGACTTTTCACGATAAAATATGAAGTTTTAAACAAGAAATAAATTTCAACGGAAAGAGTTGAATTTTCCATCCAAAAAGATGAGCTTTGAAACAACAAAAAAATGACTTTTAAAAGAAAATGTTTGGATTCTCTACTAAATAGCTCAAGATGGATATTTATTAAAAATTTTTTATAATGTAGTTGAATTTTTATCCAAAACAGAATCGAGATGAATTTTCAAGAACAAAATATGAATTGTTTAACAAAAAATAAATTTCTACTAAAAAAATACAACAATTTTCAATCGAAAAAGACAAAAAATTTTCAATAAAAAACGAAGTAAATATCAAAATAAAGTTGAATTATCTACCAAATAGTTGCATTTTTCATTTCATCGAATAAAGATTAAATTTGTAGGTACTTCAGGTGATGAATTTTTAATTTAAAAAAGACATTTTTTTTAAAATTGAACTTTCATCCAAAAAAGATTCAGGTCGTTCTTCAACACTAAAATATTTATTTTAAAGAAAAAGTAAATTTACTATGAATTAACTTAATTTTCAACAAAAAAGTGGAAGTTGCAACCGAAAAGTATGTATTTATAACGAAATAGTTTAATTTCCACCAAAAAATTTAAATTTTTATCCAATAAAAATAAAATTTCACTTAAAATAGCTGAATTTCGAATTAAAAAAAAAACATTAAAAAAGGTGAATTTTCATACAGAAAAGATTTCAGTTTTTCAAGAAAAATTACATTTCTTCTAAAACAGATGAATTAAAAAAAAACTTCAAAAAAGTAACTAAATTTTTATTCGAAGAAGATTCCGGTTCAGTTTCCCATACAAAAATAAAAATTGTCAACAATAAGTTAGTGTTCCGTAACAAATCGTAACAAATGGTCTCGACGCCCCCCCCCCCGCT
>JAWWLR010006918.1:0-21725 GCA_035041075.1 Acraspis erinacei
CATCCACTACTCTCTTCACACGGACATAGGCCTGTCCTAGGATTGGAGTGCAGCCCGTTTCAAATCTGGGATCACTGGTTATCGGACTTGTAGTGTGATATATGAAATACGATTAAACCTTTATGAGTGGAACCAATTTTGTGTTCATTATAGTAACTTTAATTAAACTATTGCCATAATATTATATTTTTTTAATCAAATTTTTTCTGATAAAAGATCTTTCCCTTTCCTTCCGCTGGCAAACAAACAACAGAACTTCCGATTACCGATTGCAAGTTTTCAAGGAATCTGTCTTATCATCCGAGAATAACAGAATTTCTTAATGACTTTACAGACTAGATGGATCTATGAATTACAATTTTTTTAATTAATTTTTTTCTAAAAAAAGATACGATTTTTTACCAGAAAAAATTAATAAAAAATTTTGTTAATTCATAGCTCTATCTAGTATGTAAAGACGTTTAGAGATTCTCTTATTCTCTGATGATAATGCAGATTACTTGAAAAAAATTTCATAATATTATAATTAGAGATAAGTTATATTTTGTACTTACGACCACATCCCCAGCAACAGCCCACAGGATTTTCGTCGCATTTTTTCCCTTCTTCTAGACAGCCTGCCTTCTTCGGCTTCGTCGACCTCTTCGGTGGGGGGTCCGGTTTGGACGGTTTCGACTTTGGCTTCTTGTTGTCGCCTACTTCAACACAATCAAGGCCACCAATCAGCAAGAACAAACAGAGGAGTGTAAACAATGCCACAAGTGGAAGTTTCATTTTCAAGCTTTTCGATGATCTGATGTTTTCTCCAAATCCTTTCGCATCTTATATACTAAAATCCCTCCCCCATTTTGAAAAATTTAGTACGTAAGTGTCAGTCATTATCGGACAATATTGAGGGGTAATTTCGTTTTTGCGGAAATGTATATTATTTCCTATTTTTCACAAGCTTCCATTTAGCTTCTTATCAGGCCAGTATGTCAGTGTCAAAACTTCTATTTCGATTTCGACACATTGCTACATATCCGGTCGATTTGAGACTATGCTAACATTAGTATTTCCGATGTAAACACAATTTTGTATCAAATTCTAATTTTCCATTACGAAAATAGTTCAACGGCTAAACCTACTATTACTATTTCCGGTGAAAATAAGTCCATAATTCTGTTTTTTTCGAAATTCAAATATGAATACGTGCCACCGAGCACTTCAAAATCCTATTTGGTTAAGGGGAGGGAATTTTAGATTTTCGAAAAATTGAACTCATAATCCAGAGTTTCATCGAAACTTGCCAAATTTTTCAATCCAACAGTTGAATTTTCAACTATAGCCGATCAATTTTATTAAAAATAGCTGAATTTTGAACTAAAAATATTAGTTTTGAACCAAAACCTGAATAGTTACATTTGTAGTTAAAAAATTAATTTTTCAGATAAAAAACATTATTTTAGAAACAAATTTAATTGAAATTTTAACCTATTAGTTTTATTTTCAACGAAGAAATAGAATTTTCAATTTAAATTAAGAATATTTCACTGGAATACTTGAATTTTTGACCAAAAATATTAATTTTCTACGACAAGGATTAATTCTCTAGCAAAAAGAAGATTTGAAAAAACAACAAGAATCCTCAATCCGACAGTTGAATTTTCATATAAAAAGATCAATTTTGATACAATAAGCTGAATTTTGAGCTCAAAAATTTCAGTTGTAAACCAAAAATCGAATAGTTAAATTTTCAGTTAAAAAAATTAGTTTTCCAAATAAAAAAATAACAGATTTATTTTAGAAATAAATTCAATATAAGTTTTAATCTAGAAGTTTTATTTTGAACAAAAATAAGAAGTTTCAACTGAAATAAAGAATATTTCACTGAAATACTTGAGTTTTTGACCAAAATATTAATTTTCTACGACAAACATTAATCCTCTTCCAAAAAGAAAAGGTTTAAAAAAAGACAATAATTTTCAATCCAACAGTAGAATTTTCAACTAAGATAGATCAATTTTGATAAAAAGAGCTGAATTTTGAACTAAAAAGGATCAGTTTTTTACCAAAAATGGAATAGCTAAATTTTCAGTTAAGAAATTTAATTTTCCAGGTAAAATAACAGATTTATTTTCAAAACAAATTCAATTTAACTTTTAATCTAGTAGTTTTATTTTGAACCAGAAAAAAGAATTTTCAACTGAAATGAAGAATATTTCACTGAAATACTTGAGTTTTTGACCAAAAATATTAATTTTCTACGACAAACATTAATTCTCTACCAAAAAAAAGATTTAAAAAAACATTAATCCTGAATCCAAACGTTGAATTTACAAAAAAAATCAATTTTGATACAAAAAAATGAATATTAAATAAAAATATCAGTTTTCAAACAACAATTATATTATTTCATGTTCAGTTAACAAATTAGTTCTCCAGATAAAAAAAACAGGTATATTTTAAAACCAAATTTAATTTAACTTTCAACCAAGGAGTTTCATTTTCAACCAAAAACAAGAATTTGAGACTGAATTTGAAAAAAAATTAATCCTGGATAAAAAATTCAAATTTTTCAACTAAAATAGATGAATTTTGATACAAATAGCTGAATTTTCACCAAAAACAGATCAATTATCAACCAAAAATGGAATAGTTAAATTTTCAGTTAAAAAAATCAATTTTCAAGATAAAAAATTTATTTTAGAAACAAATTTAATTTAACTTGTAACCTATTAGTTTGATTTTAAACGAACGAACAGAATTTGCAATTTAAATGAAAAATATTCCACTGGAATACTTAAATTTTTAAAAAAAATATTAATTTTCTATAACAAAGATTAATTCTCTACCAAAAAAAAAAGATTGAAAAAAATCCTCAATCCAACAGTAGAATTTTCAACTAAAAAAGATCAATTTTAATACAAATAGCTGATTTTCAAACTAAAAAATATTACTCTTCAACCAAAAATTTAATAGTAAAATTTTCAGTTGAAGCAATTAATTTTTCAGATGAAAAAAAAACAGGTTTATTTTAGAAGCAAATTTAACTTTTAACCAAGTAGTTTTATTTTCAACCAAATAAAAGAAATTGAGACTGAATTTGAAAAAAATTAATCCTGGATAAAAAATTCAAATTGTCAACTAAAATAGATGAATTTTGATACAAATAGCTGAATTTTCACACAAAACAGATCAATTATCAACCAAAAATGGAATAGTTAAATTTTCAGTAAAAAAATTAATTTTCCAGATAAAAAAAAGACTTACTTGCAAAACAAATTCAATTTAACTTTTAACCTATTAGTTTTATTTTCAATCAAAAGCAAAATTTTCAATTTAAATTAAGAATAGTTCGCTAGAATAATTGAATTTTTTACAAAAAATATTAATATTCTACGACAACGATTCTACCAAAAAAAAGATTAAAAAAAACATTAATCCTGAATCCAACCGTTGAATTTTCAACCAAAAAAGATCAATTTTGATACAAAAAACTGAATTTTGAACCAAAAAATATCAGTTTTCAAACAAAATTTAAATCATTTTATTTTCAGTTTAAAAATTCATTTTCCAGATAAAAAAACATGTATATTTAGAAACAAATTTCATTCAAATTTCAACCAAGTAGTTTCTTTTTCATCCAAAAACAAGAATTTTAGAATGGATTTGACAAAAAAATCCTGAATCAAACATTCGAATTTTCAAATAAAATAGATTAATTTGGATACAAATAGCTGAATTTTGTACAAACAAGATCTGTCTTCAACCAAAAATAGAATAGTTAAACATGCAATAAAAAATCAATTTTCAAGATAAAAAATTTATTTTAGAAACATATTTAATTTGACTGCCAGACGAGTAATTTCATTTCCCATCAAAAACGAGAATTTGAATCTAAAATGATGAATATTTCACTGGAATACTTTCATTTTAAACAAAAAATATGAATTTTCAATTAAAAAATATCAATTTTCACACAAATAGATAAATTTTGAACTGAAAAATATCAATATTCACATGAAAATGGAATAGTTAAATTTTCAGTTAAAAAAATTAATTTTCCTCAAAAAAAACAGAATTTTTTTAAAAATGAATTTGATTTATGTTTCCATCAAGTAGTTTTATTTTCAAGCGAAAAGATTAATTTTGATCTAAATTGATGTAATTTTCAATTGGAATAGTTGCATTTTCCGGTAACAAAAAACAATTTGCAACAAAAATTATTTTCCCTAAAAATAGTTACATTTTTAAACAAAGTGATGAATTTTAACTAAAATGATGAATCTTCAAATGGAATAGTTTAATTTTAAATCAAAAACATGAATTTTCAACTAAAACGACGAGTATTTAATTAGAACCAATAATTTATAAACAAAAAGATTAATTTCCAACCCAAAATATTACTTTCTTACAAAAACTCAAAATTTTTAACTGAAAACGAAAATTTTTCAACTAAATATTGAATAGTTCCATTTTCAGTAAAATTAAAAGTAAATCTGTACCCAAAGAAAAAGCGAGACTTTCAACAAAATGGCTTATTTTTCAATCCGGGAAATTAATTTTCTATTAAAATGATGAATCTTTAACAGCAAAAACAAATTAATTTTTATCAAAGAGTAACTCTGAACGAAGAAATTGAATCTTCATTTTAAAAAATGAATTCGTTATGAAAAATTTCGTTTTTGCTTTATTCAACAATAAAGTAAAATTTGTATTAAAAAACAATTGAATTTTAAACCCAAGAAAAACGAATTTTCAAAAAATTAATTTTCCAGATAAAATAAAACAGATTTATTTTAGAAAGAAATTAATTTAACTTTTAACCTATTAGTTTTATTTTCAACCAAAAACAAGTATTTTCAACTGAAATTATGAATATTTCACTAGAATACTTGAATTTTCAAACAAAAATATGAATTTTCTACGATGAATTCGATAACAATAAGACGATTTGAAAAAAAAATTAATTCTAAATCAAACAGTTGAATTTTCAACTAAAATCGATCCATTTGCATACAAATAGCTGAATTTTGTACTAAGAAAGATCCGTTTTTGACCAAAAATGGAATAGTTAAATTTTTTGTTGAAAAAATTAATTTTCCAGATAAAAGAACAGATTGATTTAAGAAAAAATTAATTTCACTTTTAACCTATTAGTTTTATTTTCAAACAAAAATATGAATTTTCTATAGCGCAAAGAATAATTTACTACCAAAAAGAAGTTTTGAAAAAAAAAATTAATCCTCAAGCAAACAGTTGAATTTTAAACAAATAAAAATAAATTTTTTCCCCTATTTAATTTAATTTAAGTTTCAACCAATTACTTTTATTTTCAACCGAAAACGAGAATTTTCAAATAAAATCATGAATTTTTCATTCGAATATTTGAATTTTCAACCAAAATTATGAATTTTCTACGACAAAGATTAATTTTGTACCGTAAAGATGAATATTCAACCAAAAATACAAATTAAATAAAAGTCCATTAATTCCCAATCACAAAGGTGAATGTTCAACAAAAATATCAATTTTGATACAGAGATGAATGTTAAACTAAAAAAAAATTGTTTTCAACCAAAAATGGAATATTTAAATTTTCAGTTAACAAAATTAATTTTCCAGATAAAAAGAAAACAAATTTATTTTAGAAACAAATTTAATTTAACTTTTAACCTAGTAGTTTTATTTTAAACGAAAAACAAGATTTTTCAAATACAAAAATTAGTAATTCCCTGAAATACTTGAATTTTCAGCCAACAGTTGAACTAAAAAATCATAATAAAATCAAGTTTAAAAAAATGGCTGAATTTTGAACTAAAAATATCAGCATTCTACCAAAAATGGAATAGTTAAAATTTCAGTAAAAAAATATCATTTTCAAGATCAAAAAAATTTATTTTAGAAACAAATTTAATTTAACTTTTAATTTTCTACCACAAAGATGGATTTTCCACCCAAACGGAATAGTTTAATTCTCAGTTGAAAATTAATGCTTAACCAAACAAATAAATTTTAAACAAAAGTAATTCTATTTTCATTTCTTGAATAGATTAATCTGAAACTAAAAGCATAAATTTACAACTAAAACGATGAGTCTTTAACTAGAATCATTCCTTAAAAGAAAGATTAATTTCCAACCAAGAAGATTAATTTCTACTAAAAACTCAAAATTTTAAACTAAAAAGATAATTTTTAAATAAATATTGAATGGTTGAATTTTCAGAAAAAAAACTTCACATAAAATAACAATTTTTCAACCAAATTGCTCATTTTTCAAACCGGGAAATTAATTTTCAATTAAAATGATGGATCTTTTACAACAACAACAAATTAATTTTTAAGAAAAGATTAACTCTGAATCAACCAAATAAAGTCTTCATTCGAAAAAAATTAATTTCTTACGAAAAAATTAGTATTTGATGTTTTAACAAAAAAAGTTTCAGATTCTTATTTAGAAACATTGGAGTTAAAAAACAAGTTAAAAAACAATTTTTACCAAGATATTTGAATTTTCAGTTTAAAAAATTGATTTCAAGAAAAACAAAACGAATTTCAAACAAAATAGTTCAATACAATAATATAAAGGTACTTTTACAAATGAGGAATCATTTTCATTCAATTTAACATTACAGTTTAAAAAAAATTAAGCACGTGATCGATAAATGCCCGGACTTAAAAAAATTCCAAGAATTTTGTAATTGCTTAAAACCAATATAATTTTTTTGGGTTGGAAATTAATATTTTTGTTTAAATCTTTTAGTTGAAAATTCATCATTTTGTTTAAGAATGTAACTATTTTTTGGAAAAGTAATTTTTGTTGCAAATTTTATTTTTTACCAGAAAATGCAGCTATTCCCATTGAAAATTACATCATCTTATTTGAAAATTCACTTTTTCGTTAAACAATCAATTTTAACTGAAATATTAATTATTACATTGTTGGCTGAAAATTTAGCTTTTTAATTGAAAAGCTACTCATGCATGTATTTTTTGAAAAATGTACTTTGTGGTAGAAAATTCATCTTACTGGTCGAAAATTCAAGTACTCAGTCTACATATTCATCGTTTTAGATATAAATTCATTTTTTCGATTAAGAATGAAACAACTTAAAGGAAAGTTACCTCAACTTTATTTAAAAAATAAATTTTCCTTTGTGTGGAAAATTTTTTTTTAACCGAAAATTTAACTACTCTATTTTTTATTTGTAAACTGATATTCTACAGTAAAAAATTCTGCTATTTGTATCAAAGTTTCTATTTTTTATTTGAAAATTCAACTGTTCGTTTAGGACTTAATGCATTTTTTTTTCAAAATCGTTTTTATTATGAGAAACTAATCATTGTAGTGGAAAATTTATATTTTTGGTTTAAAATTCAAGTTTGCCAGTGAAGTATTCTTAATTTTAGTTGAAAATTTCTGATATGATCTGGAAGATTTTTTTTTAACTGAAAATTTAATTATTTCATTTTTGATTAAAAACTTATCTTGTTCGTTCAAAATTCAGCTTTTTGTATCAAATTAATACTTTTTAGTTGAAAATTCAAACTTTTGATTAAAGATTAATGTATTTTTTTAATCGACTTTTTGCTATAAAATTTATATAGTTAACTGAAATAGTCAAATTTTCAGTTAAGAAAATGATCTTTCCAGTTAAAAAAAAACATATTTTTTTATAAACAAATTTAAATGAACTGTTAACCTTGTAGTTTTATTTTTAACCAAAAACAAGAGTTCACAACTAAAATGATGAATATTTCACTGGAATAATTTCATTTTCAACCAAAAATATTAATTTTCTACTACAAAGAATAATTTTCCACCAAAAATACGATAACAAAATAATAATTCTCAATCACACAGTTGAATTTTTAACTAAAAAAGCGATCAATTTTCAAACAAAAAGCAGATTTTTTTAACTAAAAATGATCAGTTTTCAACCAAAAGGGAATAGTTAAATTTTCAGTTAAAAAAAATTTAATTTAACATCCAACCAAGTAGATTCATTTTCAACCAAAAACGCGAATTTTCAACTAAAATGATGTATATTTCACTCAAACTCTTGAATTTTGAACCCAAAATATCAATTTTCTACCAAAAAGTCGATTTAAAAAAATACATTAATCTTTAATCAAACATTTGAATTTTGAACTAAAAATATTAATTTTGATACAAAAAGCTGAATTTTGAACAAAGAAGATAAGTTTTTACCCAAAAATGGAATATTTAAATTTTCAATTCAAAAATAATCTTCCAGATCATATCAGAAATTTTCAACTAAAATTAAGAATACTTCACTGGCAAACTTGAATTTTAAAGCAAAAATACAAATTTTCCACCACAATGATTAGTTTCTCATAAACGAACAGTTGAATTTTCAAATAAAAAATATAAACTATTATACAAATAGCAGAATTTTTTACTGTAGAATATCAGTTTACAAATAAAAAATAGATTAGGTAAATTTTCGGTTAAAACAAGATTTTCCACACAAAGTATAATTTATTTTTTAAATAAAGTTGAGTTAACTTTCCTGTAAGTTGTTTCATTCTTAATCGAAAAAATGAATTTATATTTAAAACGATGAATATGTAGAGTGAATACTTGAATTTTCGACCAGTAAGATGAATTTTCTACCACACAGTACATTAATTTTTCAGTTAAAATTTATTGTTTAACGAAAAAATAAATTTTCAAATAAAATGATGTAATTTTCAATAGGAATAGCTGCATTTTCCGGTAAAAAAAAAATTTGCGACAAAAATTATTTTACCAAAAAATAGTTACATTTTGATACAAAGTGATGAATTTTCAACGAAAAGATTTCAACAAAGAGATTAGTTTCCAACTTTCATTTTCGAGCGTGCTTAATTTTTTTTAACTGTAATAATAAATTGAATGAAAATGATTCATCATTTGTAAAAGTAGCTTTATATTATTGTATTGAACTATTTTGTTTAATTTTCGTTTTGTTTTTCTTGAAATCAATTTTTTAAACTGAAAATTCAAAAATCTGGTTAAAAATGTTTTTTTTTCCATTTCATTGTTTCTTAAATAAAAAACTTTACCTTTTTTTTTGTTAAAATATCAAATACTAAATTTTTCGTAAGGAATTAATTTTTTTCGAATGAAGATTTAATTGGTTGATTGAGAGTTAATCTTTTCTTAAAAATTAATTTGTTGTAAAAGATCCATCATTCTAATTGAAAATTAATTTCCCGGTTTGAAAAATGAGCAATTTGGTTGAAAATTCGTTACTTTATGTGAAGTTTTTTTCTGAAAATTCAACTATTCAATATTTATTTTAAAAATTATCTTTTTAGTTTGAAATTTTGAGTTTTTGGTAGAAAGTAATCTTCTGGGTTGGAAATTAAGCTTTTTTTAAATGAATGATTCTAGTTAGACCCATCGTTTCAGTTGTAAATTTATGCTTTTAGTTTCAAATTAATCTATTCAAGAACTGAAAATAGAATTACTTTTGCTTAAAATTCATTTGTTTGGTTAAATATTAATTTTCAACTCAAAATTTAACTATTCCATTATTGGGTGATGATTTATCTTTATACTTGAAAATTCACAATCTGTAGTAAAAATTAATCTTATTAGTTAAAGAATAAAATATTCCTGTTAAAGATTGATCATTTCAGTTGACAATTAATCTTTCTGTTAAAGATTCAACTATTCAATTTGTCGTTGAAAATCGATATTTTTTAGTTTAAAAAATTATTTAAAAAGTTAAATAATTCTGTTTTTATTTTTTCTTCGAAAATTAATTTTTTAAATTGAGAATTGAACTATTCCGTTTTGGTGGAAAAGCCAGCTTTGCGGTAGAAAATTAAAAGTTAAATTAAATTTGTTTCTAAAATAATTTTTTTTATCTTGAAAATTATATTTCTTTTTACTGAAATTTTAACTATTCCATTTTTGGTTGAATACTAATCTTTTTTAGTTCAAAATTCAGCCATTTTTTTTAAATTGATTTTATTATTATTTTTCAGTTCAACTGTTGGTTGAAAATTCAAGTATTCCAGTGAATTACTAATTTTTATATTTGAAAAATCTTGTTCTTTGTTAAAAATTAAACTACTAGGGTAGAAGTTCAATTAAATTTGTTTCTAAAATAAATTATTTTTTTCATCTGCAAAATTAATTGTTTTAACTGAAAATTTAACTATTCAATTTTTGATTGAAAACTGATTTTTTTATTTTTTAAATCAGCTATTTTGATCAAAATTGATCTTTTTTAGTTAGAAACTCAATGTGATTCATAGATATTGTATCTTTTTCATATTTTTTTGATAAAAAGTAAACCGAGTTAGTTCAAAATTCAGCGTTTTGATTTGAAAATTGATCTGTTTTTTTTTTAGTTTTTTATTCCAACTGTTTCATTGAGAAGTAATTTATTTTTTAATCGTTTTTTCAGTAGAAAATGAATCCTTGTCGTAGAAAATTCATATTTTTGTTTAAAAATCAATTATTGCAGGCAAATATTCATAACTTTTGTTGAAAATTCCTGTTTTTTGTTGAAAATAAATCAAATTATTTGGAAGCTAAATTAAATTTGTTTCTAAAATAAATCGGTTTTTTTAATTTGGAAAATTAATTTTTTTAACTGAAAATTTAACCAGTCCATTTTTGGTTTAAAATTGATATTTTTTAATTCAAAATTCAGCCATTTTTATAAAAATTGATTCTTTTTAGTTAAAAATTTAACTGTTCGTTAGAAAATTCATATTTTCGGTTAAAAATAAATGTATTCTAGTGAAATATTTATAATTTTAGTTGAAAATTCTTGTCTTTGCTTGAAAATAGAACTACTTCTTTTAAAGTTCAATTAATTTTTTTAAAATAAATCTGTTTTTTTTTGTGTGCGTAATAAGTTTCTTTAACTGAAAATTAAAAACTTATATTTTTTGGAAACTGATATTTTTTAGTTAAAAATTCAGCTCTTTATTTAAAAATTGAACTTTTTTAGTTCAATCTTCAACTATTCGATTTAGAATTAATGTATTTTTTTTATTTTACAATATATTTAAACATATCTTTTAAAATTAATTGAATTGCCAGAAACTGAAAAGGAATATTATTGATAATAAAATAATCTCACGAAACTCCTTATTCATATTCCAAGCGAAATATTTTAATGGCTCAATATTATGATAAATTATACTTAGCAAAAAATCCTGGAATTTTCAGGGAATTTTTTTCCAGGATTGAAGTAGCCACCCTTCTAGAAGGGTGAAAACGAAAATTATCAAGGGTGCTGGGCTGTTTTTATTAAATAAAGAAATTCATGGTAAAGAGGAACCGGAAGAATAGACAAATTTTAAGAAAAGAACACGATTGTGTCTTTATTGAAGCAATGAGATTGCGATAAATTTTCAAATTTCTAAATTTGTAAGATGCCTCTCCTCGTCCAATATAAAGTAGACACAAATAATTATTTTTTATTTAAAGGATATTTACACATCTAATCTATTTGACGTTACTTTATTCATGTCGGAACATTCAGAAAAATTTCCGGCTACATTATAAATCCAAATTTTTGAGATTTAATTAATTAATAGCGAAATTTTATTAATTGAAATAGAGAAAAGTTAACCACTAAAAATGACAGCTTAATTGTTTATTAAAATAATTACTTATTGTTTATAAGCTTTATTAAAATTATGCATTTTTAAGAATATATATAAAGAAAATTTTTAAAAAGAAGTGTTAATCATCTTTTTCCATTTCCAGAGAAAGAAAAATCGTAATTTTTTTTTCGAAATTCGAATATGTGGGGGAAAAGTACATTTTTTGTTCAAAATACGATTCTGGCTGAACCTGTGGACTGATTTTGATTTTTAAAAAAAATCTGATAAATTTTCAAAGAAAGTTGACAAGCCTAATTTTTAATTTAGTTTTTCAATTTTTTTATAAATTAATAAATATGACAAAAAATTGTAATTTTTTTTATTTGGAATTTCCGGTGCTTGGAAATATCAGGAAAATTGTTGTAATCGCCAACGTTTCATAGATTTACATTATATAAAGATATTCCATCGTGACACAATAAATAAAAAAAATTTTTAAGCAAATTATTTGTTGAGAACAATATTTGAATGAATAAAATGTCTCACGTGATAATTTATGAAAATTCATAATTTGTTGATGAATTTTATTATTTTATGAAATAAATTTAATAAATAAATGCATTATTCGGGCATCTGTTGACGAAAAATTGTTTTTTTTCTATGTGAATCATTTTAATTCCGAACTTTATGTTAATTTCAGCAACATTCATAATTAGTTCATAAATTTTATGTTTTTTAAAAAAAATTTAATTAACAAATTCATTATTTGGGCATTTTCCGAATTTGGCTTGAAATTTTATTTCTTTTGAGTAACAATTTGTCAGTTTCATTTTTTTTAAAATTAATCTTTTGGCTTTTGGTTAAAAATTTTAATATTCGATTGAAAATTTATGTCTTTTGATAGAATTGGTCTTTTTTTAGTGAAAAATTAATCTTTTTGGTTAAAAATGTATCTTTTTGTTGAAAATGTAATTATTTGATTAAAAATGAAAACATTTTTCTATAGAAAATTAATTATTGTTTTATATTTTTATATTAAAAATTAATTTTCTTTTAAAGAAAATTTCTCTTTTCAATTTTTGGATGCAGTTCATCTTTTTAGTTTCAAAAATCTACTAGAAAGTCGAAAATGTGTGTACTGGGTTGAAATTTAAATTATTTGGTTAGCAATGACCTATTTTGTTAAAATTTTGGCTATTTAAAAAAATATATGCTTGATTGAAAATGCAACGATTTGTTTAGAAATGTATATATTTCATTTTGAGAAATTTTTGTTTTTGCAGAAAATTAATCTTCTTGTTGAGTAGAAAATGCCATTATTTTATAGACGACTATTTTTATATTAAAAATTAATTCTTTTTGTACAATTGTATAATTTGTTTAAAATTCTTATTTTTAGTAAAAAAACTAATATTATCATTTTAAACTTACACTATTTGGTTATAAATTTATGTATTTTGTTAATAATTCTTCTTTGAGAAAAAATTTCTTTTCCCTGAAAGTGTAATTATTTGATTAAAACTTCAATTATTCTTAATTGAAAATTCTTCTTTTTGTAATGAAAATTCAATAGCATGGTGAAAATTGAACAAGTAGAAAATGTATATATTTTTTTAATTAATAAGGAACAGGAAGATTTGATTAAATTTCCCTATTTATCGTTACTTAATTATGTTAAATAGGGGGGGGGGGGGTAGAATACTGATTATAGGGAGGAAAAAATTTTTCATATATAAAATTATTAATTTTTAATGTTTTTTAAAGTGTTTGAGACATACCCGGAAATTCTCATTAAGCAAATAATAATTCAACAAGGTTTCAAATTGTGAAATCAGACTTTATCAATATTGACGACGAGCCTGAAGCAAGCAAATAAAAATCTCCTGAAATCTTATTTCTCTATACACAGACTTGCCACATTATTTCTTTCGTAAATTTAACTATTTGTATTAAAATTTATGTATTTTGTCGAAAATTCTTTTTTTTTATAGGAAATCAATTTTTGTTGGTTAAAAATAATTCTTTAAAACTATTAATTTAATTATTTTGTTCAAAACTCAACTCGTTGTTTGAGAATTAAGCTTTTTGTTGAAAATTCCACTGTTGTTTATTTTATGTAAACCTTTTTTTAATGACATTTTCACCATTAAATGTTTTATTGAAAGATCATCTTTTTAGGTTGAAAAGTCAGCTCTTTGATTGCAAGTTTTTTGGTTTTCTCAAAAACATTTTTTGTTTTGTTCGAAGATTCAAAATTTTAGTGTCAACTTTGTATTTTTACATTTAAAATTAATTTTTACATTCTCATCAGAGCAGATCAGTTATTTTTTTTTTATTTTTTGGAAAATCGGAAAATCGAATTATGATCGCACAAAAAAGAATGAAAAAATTATAAATTTCATTTTCCGGTCAAACTGAAAGATAAGACAGAAAGTAAGTTCCAATAAATACCTAGAAATTTGTTATGAATTACTTTTTGATAAAAATCCTAGTTTTCGATTTAGTCATAAAAAATAAAGAAATAAAAATTTTTGGTTTACAATTTCATAAACTTAAAAATCCATCTTTTATGGTAGTAAATTATGCTTTCGCTAAAAAATACTTCTTTTATAGTTGAAAATTCAACTTTTTGGTTGAGAATTCTTCAACTTTATTAAAAATTTGTTTTTTCTCTTTTTGTTTAAATATTCATCGTTTGTAGTTGATAATTCAACTTTTGGTTGAGAATTCATGATGTTATTTATAAAATTCGTGAGTTTCTTTTGTAGAAAATAATTTTTACGTCACCTTTTTTGGTTGAAAATTCAACTTTTTCTTCGAGAATTCTTGTTTTTTGTTTAAAATCCCTGTTTTTCAGTATTAAATTAATTTTGTAGCTTCAAAGTTCGTCTTTTATCGTTAAAAACCCGTCTTCTTTCTAGTAAATTTATGTTTTTGCTACAAAAATGCTTCTTTTATATTTGAAAATTTAACTTTTTAGTTGATAATTCCTGAATTTTATTAAACATTCGTTTTTTTCTGTAGAAAATTAATATTTTTGTTCAAAAACTTGTTTATTATTTCTTAAATATTGAAATTTTTTGTTAAAAATTCTCGAATTCTGCTACAAATATGTTTTTTTGTTATTAAAATATATTTTTTTAATTCTTATTTTAAGGTGGAAAATTCAGCATTTTGGTAGAAAATTCTTGAATTTTATTAAAAATTCTGTTTTGTCTGATAGAAATTAATTTTTTTCTCATTTTTTGTTTGTTTGAAAATTCAACTTTTTGTTTGAGAATTCTTGAATTTCGTTGAAAATTCGTTTTCTTGCGATTAAATTGAGCTTTTTGTTTCAAAGTGCATCTTTTTTAGTTAAAAATTCATGAAGTCTGTTAAAAATGTTGTTTTTTTTGTTACACAATAATCTTTTGAACATTTTTTTTAGTTGAAAATTTAACTTCTTGTTTGGGATTCCAAGAATTTTGTTTAAAATTCGTGTTTTTAGGTATTGAATTAATTTTTTTTCTTTGAAAATTCTTCTTTTATTGTTAAAAATCCGTTTGTTGCAGTAAATTTATGTTTTTGTTAAACAATTTCTTCATGATTGAAAATTCGACTTTTTGGTATTAAATTATTTTTGTTTGTTTGAAAATTCTTCTTTTTATTGTTAAAAATGCGTCTTTTTCGTAGTAAATTAATTTTTTTGTTTAAAAAATCTTCCTTTATGGTTCAAGATTCAAGTTCTTGGTTGACAATTATTGAATTTTGTTCAAAATTCGTTTTTCTGTCTAGAAAATTAATATTTTTGTTTAAAAAGTTATTTATATTTCTTAAAAATTCAACTCTTTTGTTACAAATTCTTGAATTGTTTTACAAATACGTCTTTTTTTGTAGTAAAATAATCTTCTTGGTTCAAATTTTGTCTTTTATAGTTGAAAATTCAACTATTCGTTGAGAATTCTTGAATTTTATTGAAAAATTATCTTTTCGGTAGTAAATTTATCTTTTTGTTTGAACATTCACCTTTTTTAGTTAAAAATATAACTTTTGGGTCAAGAATTTATCAATTTTGTTAAAAATTTGTCTTTTTTAGTAAATTATTCCTTTTGTTTAAACATGGATCTTTTGTAGTGGAAAATTTAACTCTTTGGTTAAAGATTCTTGAAGTTTGTCAAAAATTCGTTGTTTTTTCGGTAGAAAATAATGTTTTTCTTATCTTTTCGAGTTGAAAATTAAACTTTTTGTTCGTGATTTCATCAATTTTGTTTAAAATTCATGTGTTTGTTCAGTATTAAATAAATTTTTTTATTTAAAAATTCTTCCTTTATGGTTGAACATTCAACTTTTTGGTTGAGAATTCTTGAATTTTGATCAAAATTAATTTTTTTCTCTAGAAAACTAATACTTTGTTTAAAAAGTTATCTTTTTTTCTTAAAAATTCAACTTTTTGTTGAGAACTCTCGAACTTTATTACACATACGCTTTTGATGATAGTAAAAGAATCTTTTTTTTGCAAAATTAATTTTTTTTTAGTTGAAAATTCATCTTTTTTGGTAGTTAATTCATATTTTCGTTTAAAGGTTTATCTTTTTAAATTAAAAATTCAATTTTTTGTTAAGAATTCATGAATTTTATTGAAAAATCGTCTTTCTTGTAGAAAATTAATCTTTTTGTTTATCATCTATTTTATGTTTATCATATGTTTATTATATTTTTGTTTGTAAAGCCTATTTTGCCACCCTTTTTTGGTGGTATATTAATTTTTTTGTTTAAATATTGATCTTCTGTAGTTGAAAATTAAACTTTTTGGTTGAGAATTTTAAATTTTTTTTCGAAATTCGTTGTTTTTTTCGTAGAAAATTATTTTTTTAAATCTTTTTTAGTTGAAAATTCAACTTTTTGTTTGAGAATTCTTGAATTTTGTTTAAAAATCGTGTTTTTCTTCGGCATTAAATTAATCTTTTTGTTTTAAAATTCCTCTATTTTAGCTGAAACTTCAACTTTCTTGTTTAGAATTCTTGTATTTTGTTAAAAAATTGTCATTTTTGGTAATAATTTAATCATTTTGTTTAAAATTTCATCTTTTTTAATTGAAAATTTGCGAGAGACATAAATATATTATATACGTTTACTAAAAAATAAAGTATTACAGAGGGTTTCGGATGTTCATTTGCGGCTCGGTGGTTGGCCAACGACTGACTCTTCGTAGGGGTTTAGCGCAATGGCTAATATCGTCTCTTTAGGGTTTTAAAATTAAATTTAGGTTTAGTTTCGACAAAGCGACTTAAAATAAAATCGCATCTTAATTTCAAATAGACCCTCGGAATAATATAACCGAATTTCATAACTCCTCTTAATTAAGCTGCCGTTTAAATAAAAAATAATTTTTAATTAAATACATACATTTTAAATTAAGAAAGATAAATTGTCATCCAAAATTATAGAGATAAATTTGAAAGTTAAAAAAATTCAATTTTAGTTTAGAAACTAATTCTCAACAGGAGATGAATTTTCGATTAGAATCATTGAATTGTCCGAAAGAAAAATTATTTTTTCATCCGTTAAAGCAAGATTCAAATTTAGGACTATGAAATTACTTTGTATGCAATTTCCAATCATTATTTATCATAAATATTAAACTTTAATATTTATATAATTCAAAATCAGCGCGCTAGCAGTGACCAATGGGGTTGTCGGCGCGACGCAGGCATAGTTAAAAAAGACCCAAAGATTGGGAATACTGGTCATTGATTGGTAACTTTATTCTTTATGCTCACATTTAAAAATAGGTAATTATCCATAATATTTATTTATTAAAAAAGGAATCTTACATAAACTAAAGCTTATTGTAATATTTTAAAATATTAATAACGTATTAGTCAAATATCTCAGAAATAAAGTATTTAAGCCACATTTTCTTTCACCAATGTAAAAACTAGATGATTTCTTGTTTGACCATGTAATTTATCAACAGCAAATCAACGGTTGTCAACCAGGCGTGGGGGTCAAATACTGTCAAAAAATTGGTAACGCAGTTTATGGATGATCCATAACAGTGAGTTAGGGACCCTTTGAACAGTTTTGAAATTATGAAAAAAAGGTTGAACCCAAAAAAATGTACAAAAAATTTATAATAAGTCGGTTTTGTCAAAAAAATTTAATTCTTTAGTAATTTCGTTCATTTAAGATTTTCACAACTCATATCCTGTTTACTCTTGATATTTGCAAGGATAGTAAATAAAGATTTACTAGTTCACAGAAACAACAATACATTTGACAAAACAGAATATTTCATTCGTTTCTTTTACCCACCTAAATGTGGATAATCATTTTTGTCAATAATGTGATAACAGTTAGCGTATACGAAAGTATGACACATATGCAAAATCACGTCAGTTGCGTTTCTGGAATTTCGTCTAAAAGCAGAACTGTCGCTGCAGATAAATGAAGACGTTAATTTTAACTCTGATTTTAATATATACGATTTCGCTTTTTTCTGTTCGTAAGTAGATTTTATACTATTTAATTAATCGTACAGTAAAACATCTTACATGCAGATGAAGCCTGTATTCAAAAATTCGTATTTCACTCTAAAACAGTCGTAGCATATGTTAATTATCATTGTGCATCTTTCTCAGCATTTTTCCTAAAATATGTTTAAAAGGTTAGAATCATTCTTTCACAAATGCTTATGACATTATGAGCTCGATTATGAACTCAAATTTTCGCCAAAATACGTTTGAAAGATTTTAATTCTCGACCGAGATAAACATTGCCGTATGTTCGACGTACGTCGTACGTGGTAACTGAACGCGCGCGCATCATATTGCTGACTGCCTTGAATTTGTGTGGCGTTCACGTTCCACTGTTGGCATCTTTAAGAATCAACAAAAGGGTAGCCCAAGGGGCTATTCCCTGAGAATAAATATTAGTTCCTGTTAGTTACACTAAGGACCCTCCAGAGAAGGACGCGACAATCTGTAAGTGAAAACGGATTGGTCGAGGCGCAATCCGCGATAAAGCCGTCCGGGCGATTGTAGTGGGGATGCTGGTACGGGATAGAGCTGTTGTCAAAGGTGGTCGCAACCACAAAATCCGTTACAGTGCGTTGGAGATGTGACCTCCGGGGACGAACCCATAAGGCCAACCAATCGTGTGCGACCTGGCGTGCAGCTGCGGCCCGTGATGGTACATGCTCAAGGGCTTTGCGAGCTGTTGTAGATATCGGCTTACTTGTGTGCGTCAAAGCTCAGGCGGAAGTAGTAGTATTCAAACGGAGCGCGCCCAGTGATCCGAGATTTATAAAATCAATTATTATTATTATTTAATTTTTCACGTTACATTATTAAAACTGTTTAATTTTGAAGAAATTAAAAATTATCTTGTTAAATCAATTTTTGCTACTCGAAAAACAGTTTAATTTTTAACGTTAAAATATGTAAATTCTTTAATTTTGAAGAAATTCAAGAATGTCTTGTAAAATTTATTATTTTTCCATTTTTAACGCTAAAATCTGTAAATTTTTTAATTTTGAAGAAATTCAATTTTTTTGTGAAATCAATTTTTAATACTCGAAAAACAGTTCAATTTTTAACATTAAAATTTTTTAAATGTTTAAAATCTGGAAAAAGTTTAATTTTGAAGAAATTAAAAACTGTCTTGTCAAATCAATTATTATTCAATTTTTCATATTCGAACAAGAGTTAAATTTTTAACAATAAAATCTGTTAATTGCTTAATTTTCATGAAATGCCAAATTTTCTGGTAAGATCAATTATTATTGTTTAATTTTGAACATTAAAATCTTTTAATTGTTCAATTATGAACGCGCTTAAAATTGTATAGCACAATAAATTTTTATTACTTGAACAACAGTTCAATTTTTAACATTAACATTTTTTTAATCTTTAAAATCTGTAAAAAGTTTAATTATGAAGGAATTCAGAATTGTTTTGTAAAATCAATTGTTATTATTTAATTATCAACGTTAAAATAATTAAATTGTGTAATTTTGAAGAAATTCAAAATGTACTTGTAAAATAAATTATTATTATTTATTTTTTAACGTTAAAATGCGTAAATTGTTTAATTTGGAAGAAATTCAAAATTGTCTTGTAAAATCAATTATTTTTTAATTTTTCATACTCGAACAACAGTTTAATTTTAACAACAATAGATTAATTTACATTTAAAGTTGATCAGCTTAAATTAAAAAAATATTTACAAAATAATTGAGAAAATGAAATTTTTGAAATTTAGGAACTTATACTGGGGGAGGGGGGCACAAAAGTCAATTTTATTAATCTCATGTACATTTCACAAGATTGAATTTGTCAATTTCTTTGACATTTCGCTGACTTTTATACAGGAAATCAAAATTGTTTTGTAAAATCAATTATTATTGTTTAATTTTCAACGTTAAATCTTTAAACTGTGTAATTTTGAAGAAATTAAAAATTATCTGGTAAAATCAATTATTATGCAATTTTTCATACTCGAACAAAAGTTTAATTTTTTACATTAAAATCTGTAAATTGTTTTTATATATATAGTATATAAAATGATTTTATTTATTTTATAAACTTTTTTTCCGCGGAATTACTAAATTACATTTCGATATTTTATTTCTTTTTTCCTAACAGTTTCAATTAAGATTTTTTGACTTCTAATTCTATAGTAATAATAGTTACATGGTATAAATTTTAAAAACTTAAACAATTCACAAAAAAATAATATATGTTTATATATTAATATATATATTTTTATATATTAAATTTTAAAGAATTTCATGAGATTTTTTATGATCTGTAAATGATTTTCTGAAACTATAAAGGATTTCATGGAACATTATTATATTTTAAAGAATATTTTAGATTTTATGGGATTTTAAATATTATATTGGAATTTTAAGGAATTCACAGATATTTGTAAGAATTTCAAAAGATTTCAGCGAACTTTGAAGGATTTCAATAGATTTCCCATAATTTAAAAATATTTTGATGCATTTTAAGGAATTTTCAAGTCCCTCGTTGGCCTGTATAAGAAAAAATTTCTGAAAAATTTCAATACTATTTTTACTGAAAATTTTTTCTCATTTTGACTATTTTTCTGTCACGGAAATTTTGATAAAAGTCAGCAAATTGAATCTTGTGGCCCCCCCCCAATATAAGTTTCTTAATTTCAAAAATTTCATGTTACAATTGACATATTCTAACGTTAAAAATTAAATAATAATAATAATTGATTTTACAAGACAATTTTTAATTTCTTCCAAATAAAACAATTGAAATATTCTAACGTTAAAAATTAAACAATAATAATTGATTTTACAAAAAAATTTGAATTCCTTCAAAATTAAACTTTTTACAGATTTTAAAGATTTAAAAAATTTTATTGCTAAAATTTGAACGGTTATTCGAGTATTAAACATTAATTGTACGAGACAATTTTAACCGTCTTCATAATTGACCAATTAAAAGATTTTAATGTTGAAAATTAAACAATAATAATTGATTTTACCAGAAAATTTGGAATTTCATGAAAACTAAACAATTGGCAGATTTTAATTTTAAAAATTTAACTGTTGTCCGAGTATGAAAAATTGAATAATAATTTATTTTACAAGACAATTTTGAATTTCTTCCAAATTAAACAATTTACGTATTTTAAGGTTAAAAAAGAAATAATAATAATTGATTTTACAAGAGCATTTTTAATTTCTTCAAAATTACACAATTTGTAGATTGTAACGTTGAAAATTAAATAATAATAATTGATTTTACAAAAAAATTGAATTCCTTCAAAATTAAACTTTTTACAGATTTTAGCGATAAAAATGGAAGAATAATAAATTTTACAAAGGCAATCTTGAATTTCTTCAAAATTAAAGAATTTACGTATTTTAATGTTAAAAATTAAACTGTTTTTCCAGTATTAGAAATGGATTTTACAAATTATTAGCATTTTTTCAGAATTAAGCAATGTAAAATTTGATTTCAAAAGCAAAATAAAGCCTTAAAAATTGAACTCTTGTTGGAGTATCTAAAATCGATTTCACAAGATAATTTTTCATTTCTTCGAAATTGAACGGTTTGAATAATTTAACGTTAAAAATTAAAGAAAAATATCTTATTTTACAAACAAAATTCGAATTCCTTCAAAATTAATTTTGGAAAACAATTTAT
>JAWWLR010006929.1:0-11791 GCA_035041075.1 Acraspis erinacei
CTACAGGCAATGTGCACGCAAGATGCACTGAACATCTTGAACATTTAGGAGTCAGTAGGATATTGACAGCAGCTCAGGAGGCGGTTGTATTAAACACCTGTCGCATTGTAAGGAACTTTCTCGACCATCTGGAAGCAATCGACTAAATACCTGTGATGTGGCAGACTGTAGCTCTAAGAAAGCATCCAATGGTGATGGTTGTCACCTCCAACGATCGAGGCCATTCAAAATTGTATACCTATAGCATCATCGCAGGCTGTTTCAAGCATCGTATTAAATTAACCTATAACATCCTGATCTCATCAGTCACTTGACTTAGTCCGTGGCTATGATGTATAACCGGGTTCAACCCAGTAAAAGTTTGGAATAATAAATATAATAAAATTAAAAGAAATAGCACTAGGTAAAGAACGCAACAGAGGCATAGCGGGCAAAAGGTTTAAGATGCGCCGCGATATGGAAAACGTTCACGGAGCATATACAGTTTCTTAGTGACTGTCGTTTGAAATCTATAGGATCCTTTTCTCAAATCTTCAATTAATTATTTTCTAAATTCTTTTTCACAAATGAAATGTGATTTATTATTATTTACTTTTATTCATTTTTCATTTTTAATTTTGAAAAATGGAAGCAAGTGAAATATAAAATTGATCAATAATGCTAAATAAGAATAACAAACATAAATAGTCTATCAATACTTATAACCCAGATTGTAAATTACGATAAAAACTTACATTTCACATCCTAATTTTCATCTGCATCCCCATCATGGTTATCAGCCTCAGCGTCATGGGGTTCGTCAGCGCCATTCAAATCGGGGGAGTACTCGCCGTTGACTGGACGCATCTCTTTCGCCAATTCGATGGTACTGAATTGCGAACCAGTTTCATCCGATTCGGATGATAAGGCTACCTGAGTTTAATGACTTCCGTCCATGGAATCATTCGATAAAATCGGTTCATATTCATCTATCCGATTATCTCGATTGAACTTCAGGGCTGCACAACACAAGATAATTAATTATAAGGATAAAACAATTTTCACTACATACCATTATATTTTTAATGATACAAATTCTTAAAGTTTATTTTATAAAGGATTAGCGTATCCACTTCTATACATTTTTTCTTAGACATCTCTGCGCAATACGCAGAGTCTCTATACTGTAAATATAGAGAGCACTTGGTAACTTTTTTTACACTACATTTTTAAACACATATTTTAAGATTTTTAACATTACACGTTTCTCTAACTTTCCTGACACAATACCGAGAACTGTGCGGAGCTCCGTCGAGTTTGACCAGTATTTATGTAAGAAGAAAATCCATCCCTACCCGATTACCCACCCCCATTCCTCCCGAAAATTTCAGACCTACTTGATCTCTATAGCCATTCCTGGAACTTGTGAAAAAATCTATCGAAATCGTCAAGACTTACTGAAACGTCAGGTACACCGAGTCACATATTTTCCAGCCGATTACCATGATGGACTTAAAGCGGTTAGTTGCAAAGTTTTTTATAAGGAGAGGGATATTTTTAATTTAGAATCCTTTGGAATGTTTCACTAAACTAGGTAAACTGCCACACCTTTTAAATCTCGTTACGCTTAACTATACATGTCACTGATTTCGTGTATTCCAGGCAAGAGCTGAAAAAAGTTACGAGCAATGCTTCTTTAGACAAAAGTAGACATTTACATCGGAAAACCCAACAACTGTCACAGATCTACTTTGAAAAATAAAATGAAGTTTATAGCGCCATCTGATTCACATGAAGTACCTGTCAAGGTAGACCCCCCAATACTAATTCACAATAGAAAATATTATGGCTGACCCCCCACTCCTAATTCACCATAGTAACTGTCATGGTGGACCCCCAAATTCAAATTTGCCATAGTAACTGGCATGGCCGACATCCCACACTAAATTCGCCTTAAAACCTGTCATGACTGACCACCCACTTCCAATTCGTCATAGAAGCTGTCATAGCTGACCCCCACTCCCAATTCATTTTAGTAACTGTCATGTTCGAGTACCCACTCCAAATTCGCCATAGTACCTCTCATGGCGGACCCTCCACTCCAAATGTACCACAGTTTGCGCTATCTACTTTCTAGCGATAGGCGGGTGCTCTAGTACAAAAGTACGAATGAGTGTTTTATTCATGGTTTAAAAAAGACCATTTATAGCTTGATCCTTCCTTTGCGTGTTTTTTAATATTATTATATGATTCCGAATATAATCTGGGCTCTAAGAAATATGAATTTTGGGACTTTAATTTCGGGGAGCAAAAGAATCGGGGATTAAAAACTTAAAATACTAGTAATTCATCAGTTTATGTCAATAATAATAATTATAAAATTAGTGAATCTAAAGAACTTCCTTCTGATCTTTTTCTTTTTCCGTTAGATCTGTAAAGGGAATGAAAATATCAATCAGAATGAAAAACGAAATGGTTAATATATTCGATTTTCACAAATTAAGGATGATTAGGCAAAGGTAACAGTAACTGCTATAAATTTCCATTATTACGCTAAGGTAAATTTCTTAAGTGAAATAAATTTCAAAATAATAATTGTTATGCAAAAAATTAAAAGAAAATTTTAATGCGCATCGAGTTACAACAAATTTGGTGAATTCTAAAGTACCCACAAAGTTCGCTGGAATTATCTTACAAATTTAAATCAAATTTCACTCTTGCTGCTAAAAATAATTTATGTTGGTGTTATAAATAATAAAATGAAGGTATTGCTTCTTTTAGTTTTACCTTGGTCCTCCGTGCCGCATTTTTTTATTCTTCTAAATACATACTTAATATTTCGATCTAATTTTTTTGTACTTTGTATTTGGCAGCGATTCGCTATCACAAATCTTGACATGATCAAAAGATTTATCAGATCATAAACGGGGATTCCTAAACTAAAGAAAAATTTTTGAAAACATTTTGTAGGAAGAATTTTCTATTTTTTTCCCATAATCTATTATCATCATATAATATAAATGATATTCACTTAAGTCTTATGTAATGTAAATGTAATGTAAACTAAGGTATCATCAAAATGTAATAAAATCATAACAAGTTAAATCTATGCAAACATTTTGTATATGTATTTAAAGGTTCCCAGTGTGCTTTTTTCTGCAGTATTTTTATTATTATTTTTACATAATGTATCATCAAAATCAAATATAAAGGATTTGAACCTCAGTCCAATGTTATGTAAATGTAATATAAACTAATCTATCGTCAAAATATAATGTAAGCTTTACCAATTTAAAGGTATTTAAAAATTTTTGATAAATCACTTATTTATAAGATAAAAATTGATAAACAAAAGCCGACCATCTAAAAAGACATCAAGTTTTTTATAATCAAATAGCGCGTCCGAATGCGCAGGGCCAGAGAAAAGTAATCTTCCACATAATTTTTAGCCAACATAACGAAATTTTGACATTTTTTCCCTACACCCTAATGTGCTGGGTTCCTTTATTACATTTTGCTCGAACACGCAGACCAAGTTTATTAAAAATAGGCTTACAAATAGAATAATTACAATTAATAACATGAAAAACAATGCACATACATGATATGTATTGAAAGTTACCAATTTCCATACGATTTAGGGCTTTTCCATGAATCAAAATCAATTATGGGCAGCTTTGTGCTGGCCTTAGCTTCTTTAACTCCCTTAGGCGGTGAACCCTGGCGGAGACCAGCCTGACTCGATGAAGCCCGACTTGGGACAACCGAGTTAGTGTGGACCGAATGACTGAAAACTGGCCTAGTGTCAACCGTCAGAGAGTCCGGTTCAAGTTTCTTAGCGACATCAAGGTGCTGTACGTCGAAAGTACGAATGAGTGTTTGATTATATGGCTTGAAGAAAAGAGCATTCAGAACTTTATCCTCTTTGGGTATTATAACGTATTTATAGGCATAGACGTAATATTTGCCATCAACGCGTATTGAACTTATTTTTATTTTAATTCTTTTATAATAAGATTTATGCTCTGGTGGAGCATAAATGAATGGACACAGATCTTCTGTTCCATCAGGTTGTTTTTCCATATATCCAATAACGTACCCGTTATAATTTTCGTCTCGTGTTCCAAGTCGCACGCGACCTGTTAGCATATATTGAACTCGATGATGTTCTCTATGCTCAGAAGAGAGATAACCAAGAGCTGGGATTCGTGGTAGAATCTTGGTTTCGGTGCGTGTTCCTTGAGTTCCAGGTGATGGGGTATGTGAAAGGGAGCGCTTCTTTTCAGAGCCTAACATTGATTCTGCAAAAAAGCATAATTAGGAAATAAAAGATTGTATCAACTAATGAAATAATATACGAAACATAACTTTTACTTCACAAATAAATCTAGTTATTATATTAAAGCAAGGAAGTTGAAATTTGTCCAAGGAGATTTCGACAAACACTGATCTAAATAATTGATCATTTTCACAGAATTTACCAGTATTATTTTGAACCCATTGAAAAATGTTCACAACTTTTCTGCAATTCATTTTCGACTGAATTTGGATTCATATCTAAATTATTTATACTGAAAACAAAATTTGTTCTTCTAGACTATTATCGAACATTACTAGACTCATTTGATTTTTTATTCAAAAATTTGAAACATTGTACCAAAAGTCATGTAGGACTTATAATATGCTGGTATTCTTAAAAGTTTTGCCAGTTCCTGGCGCTAATTATATTTTTCCCGGGTTTTCTAATTAAATTTGCTTCTAATTTATTTATATTTATAATAATATTCTATGATAATAATGCTAGAATGTTGATTGATTTTTCTAAATTTCACATTTGGGCCACTTTTCCCTTAAGGGAAGTAATAATCAATGAAATTTATAGAAAATATTTATATGCAGAACTGATTGTTCAAACAAAATTTCTTTATTGTTCATTTATTATTTGCTCGTAACTAATAAGCCAAAAACACCTCCAATTTCTGACGTAAACCATAATTTTTAGTATTGATTAAAGAAAATATTCTTAAAAATATTAATAAAACGCTTAAACAATGTTTTCATGTTATTTTGTATAAATTATCACCTTAATATAAATAAAAAATAGACATAAACGACCGGATTCTCAGTTTTGTATTCCTTGGTTCTCATTCGAGAATTTTCGGGATTGAAGAACTTTTATTCAGAAGCCGAGAAAAATATTAAAATTTAATTTGAAAAACCGCAACTTTCTAACACTCTGCTACACTTCCTATGGATCGAGGGACCTTCTTGTTGGTGGGAGGGCTATGGGTTTCTTCGCTTCATAGATCTGCAATAGGTGAACCAGAGTGACTGTATCGCGTTGTGTATCAACTATAGAGATTTTACGGACTGTAGACAGTGGGAACTAATCTAGGAAGCGATCCTTCAGGGACTCCTAGAATATCTGTGTAGAAAATTCGAATGCTCCCAAACCACGATGTTATTGCCATATAAATGGCTGAATTGCAGAAGGGTCAACAAATCCTTCAACCCCCTGACCTGCCAACCCCTCAATAGAAGCGGACATACAAAGGCTACAAAGGAAGTTTCTTAACTTATGTTCGACTTTGGAGTATCAGGTCAAATTTCATCGTATGCAAAACCCGCTCCATTTCGGGACCCTCCTCAAACATATTTCCGAAACTGCAAGGCACCTTAGGGGGCGATCCAGAGAAACGGTGCGAGAAGATAGTGATGGCGATAATCCTGTCAGCATGATAGATGTGCAGCTAACGGAACTCTCTGTGAGATGGTAGCAGCGTTGCGAAGCACATGGAATGAGAGAATGACTTTATGAATGACGCAAACGTCAGAGGAATGACTGAGGAATCTACACCTTGAGCAACAGTGGCAACAGGGCCTCGTTTTCGCGGAGATGGCTAGCAACGCCCTTGTGAGAGTTTTTATCGCGACGCGTTATCCTGAAACTTTTCTAAATCTCGAGGAGCAGGTCATGCTGAAGGATGAAATCTCTAAAAAGATTGGCGCGCTTCACTGCGAGCGTCTCAAAGAGGGATTGAACCTGTATACCAAGAGGAATGAATGTCTGCAAAGGTACTGCAGAGGGACGGAACTGATTCTCGGAGCCCCTGAGAATCCGACGACCTTTCGGGTGCTCATTAGCTTCCAGAACCAAACTTTTAAAACTGATTCCTGGAAGGTGCAGTCCATTAGGCAAGGATCCAGGCTGAAGGGGAGAGGCTAGATTCTAGTTTTTTGGTGATGTGCTTTTGGTGCCTAAGTTCTGCCCCAGGGATCTTATTGTTATTGAGTTTAGATTCAGCACACAAGTGGAGAAGGAGTAGAAGCGGTTATAGTCTCGGGTTACTTCCTAGGTCATACTGTGGGAGGCCGACTTCGATCACTAGCCTCCCGAGTGATGTCACCAAAATGCCGTTTCTAAGTATGCGGCAAGATAAAATAACGAAAGTTTTAATCTCATTAAAAGTTTCCGCGTCGATCTTCGCAGCAGGGATATGTGAAAAGAACGTGGTAATCGCTCCTGTCAGGGGAAATGTGGTATACAATAGGCACCAGGGGCACGGGAGGGTCAAGAGCAGTATTCTCTGACAGTATGTCAAGGACGGGGATAGCGTCCCGCTTCGAAGACATGTTAATCTTCGAATACAGATTACGATATGCCAGGATATCCAAGCGACACTAACTTCTTTATGGAAACGAGACATAACAACGGATATGGATAAAGCCAAAGTAATACTGGGTTCACTCGTGAAAGAAATAAGGATAGAGATTTAGATCCTCACTGGGAATAAGCACTTGAACTATCTTATGCTTATCTTATGCTCAGGTCGAAAACCCTTGAGGCCCATTTAATGGAACCCGAGGAAATTACAACGCGATCAGTGATGGACAAGCTTGGCATCACCAAGAGGTCTGGGGTCAACTACTGAGAGTGAATAGCTAAAGATGGAGCCCAATGGTTTCCCGCTCGTCTTGAAATTAACTAAGTAACACTATTCTAAAAAAATTTGCTAAAATAATTGTCATTTATTTGAATTAATGTACGTAAAACACAGCGTGCTGATCAAATAACTCGGCAGGAGCTGAAGATCGGGTGGAATTTTTATCCAAAGGTCTGTTTGGACGGAAATGTTAAAAATCACAAAATAATTATTTTTTAATATATAGTCCAGGCATCTCTTACTAAGGAAGGTCTCTTTACCATATTAATTATGTTAGGCACGTTTTTTTGCTAAAATAGTTTCTTACACGGTTCCAGTTAAATTAAATTCTGGAGCAAAATGCTCAACACCAAAATTAAACTAATGGAAATTCTGAAAAAGTTGAAAACAAAAAAGTCTCCTATCTTCAGTAGATGCTAAATATTCGCAATTTCAAATGATTCTAAAAATACTCAATGACCTAGCCGCAAGATCTAGGAAAAAAGTATAATATTCTACTCTTCATAGATCAAGTGTTATAACTCTTCAAGAAAACATTTTTTTTCCATTTGTAGCAATCTGTAGCCAACAAAGTGTTTTTCAAAGGGGCTCGTTTTGTAAATATCCCACTGAGAAACTTAAAAAAATAATTTATATAGGACAACGTTTTGCGTACAATAAAACAAAATAAAATATTTTTGTTCCTATAGGTCACGAGTTATGACCATGAAATATTGACACTTTCCATTCGAAAGGCTCCTTCTTACTTAGGAAATAATCAATTGCTTAACAGTTGTTTAAATAATACGCTTCACTCTATCAACTGTGTACATATTTAATGTATTTACTTTTTGAAAATTCAGTTCCACAATAATTGTTGTCGAAATTAGGTTTAAAGAAAAATTAAATGGTTGTACAATGTTTATTCCTTACTTATAAAAAATTTATGAAAGGGATTAGTTTTATAACGTTGTAGTATTTTATGTTAAGAGTGCCAAAAATTGGTAAACTAATCAGCGCAGAGTGAACAATTACTGTTAATGGTTGATGATAAAAGAATATTTAAACAAGTTAGTTGCGTAATAATGTAAGTGATGAAGAAACTAATTAAATAATTGAGAAATTGATTGAGTTATAAATAACTGAGTATCAAAAGGTAGTCTACATCTACGAAACTACAAATTTGGATGGATAGGCATCGATGAAGGTGCAAAATAATAAAAAGTAATATTAAATATTAAAAAGCGTCTTTTACAGAGCGGTTAAAAGAAAAGGTTTTTTTCCTAAAAGTTTTGTATATAAAACAACGTATTTCAAAACATTATGTTATCTAGCCATCCCGGAAACTTAGAGAATCAAAACGATCTTTAAGTTTCCTTAGACTTGCAAAAAGTAATGTTCGTTCAAATGTTGACGCGCCAAATAAGCAATATTTTTTCACTTCCAAAGTAAAGCTTTACCCGCAATTCATGCTCCAAGAAATAAAATTTCCTTTTAATTTCAAGATTAAAAGGAATTATTTTGGCTCAAAAAGAATCTATTTGTATCAAACATTATCCTTTTGCTAGGACTTCAGATAATCCTGAAGAGAAATAATGCTGTTTGTATCAAAATTATATTCAAGTGGTTCAGGGAAAGATAGAGCAGAGAGCGACACTTTTGTTTCAAGAACACGTTTTCTTTGAGTGCTAAAGAATTAGTAAATATTTGGACTGATAGAATTAGTGGTTCAGTTTTTTTTAATGAATGATTAGAGTTTCACTGATTGGGTATCGAAATTTTAGAGATATATATATTTAAAGAGCACGTTTAGTTAAAAGAAAAACGGGTATTTTAATTTCAACGATTTGAGAAGACAACTAAAAATGTTGAAATTAAACAATTATTTTAAACTACAAATACTTTATGCTCACCAATAGGACTGAGGAACACCACTATGATGAAGAAGAAAAAACCTATCAAAGTCCTCATTTTCTTCAAA
Source organism: Acraspis erinacei (assembly GCA_035041075.1). Lineage (NCBI taxonomy): Eukaryota > Metazoa > Arthropoda > Insecta > Hymenoptera > Cynipidae > Acraspis > Acraspis erinacei. The sequence goes on from JAWWLR010006929.1 coordinate 8,884, forward strand.
TTAAGGATCCGGTCTTCTCAATACTACCTATATTTTAATTGCAATGCATGCTGAAGGTTTTAGTTTGTAACAAATGTTCAATATTTTCAAATTGCTTCAAATGATTTTTAATATAAATTATTCAATTTCACTGGATGTATGTAGCAAACGAAGCTCCAGTTAAGGACAAACAAAATCAAATTTCTTCGACATACTTTATACGAGATACGTGGCATACTTATGCTGTCTTATACTATTACACATTATCTTGTTTGTCTTATCATGACATGATAACGAAGTTCATGGAGGAAAATAAAATATTGCACAGTGAAACCAGGACTAGCTGAGATTGTTGAAAATAATGACAAAATTTTATCTTTTGATAACGAAGAAGGTGAAAATTAATTAAAAGCGTATGCCATTTATTATTAGAACACTCTTTAGAAATTAAAAGGATATGCAAAATCACCAATTACACACACAATAGAAAAGAAAATATTTTATGCCCTATACATTTTTTAATATTTAAAATTAAAGAACTAATTCTAAGAAATTATCGATTTAAAACGTTGATATATTTAAAAGTTCAAATTTTGAAGCAGCTCTTGAAAAACAGATTTTTCCGCGAAATGATTTAGTGACTTGCTAATAGTACAAAGTCTGTTTTCGGTGGCCGCGAGTGCGATGGGTTCTCTGAGGCCCACAAAATGTTTTAAGTTTTCTGATAAATTAACAGTGAGGTTTTACTTTTGCTTGTAGAAATCATTGATGTTGCAGATATAAATTATTCTCCGGAATTCATTAATAAAATTTATTATCAATCAAATTAACTTAATTCTACATTTCAGTCTATATTCTTATTGAGTCCCATGTTCATAAATTTTAATTTTATCTCTCTTTCTTTAGAATGAGTTTTTGTAAATATGTTTAGTACCAAAGTTTCCCACGTAGTTCATGGTCCACGAATTGTACTGGAGGTGGTTTTTTTTGGTTCCGAAGTACCAAAAAATTCAGGACTTCATTTTCGAGGAGAACAAAAATCGACAATCTATTATTCATGTAGCAGTGTAATCTTAAACTCCGAATTCGAATAGGAAAAACGTCCGGTACTTTATGTTCAAGGAGAAAAAAGCTGGAAACTATTATTCGTGTAAAAGAATAATTTAGGACTTCAAATATGTGTAGCAAAATATCCAGTACTTTAATTTCGAATTGAAAAAAACCGGTGTTTTAATTTCAAGGAACAAAAAAATCGGAAATCTACTGTTCGGGTTGCAGAAAAATCTAGAAAACCAGATTCGAGCAGATTTATCTGTAAGTCCAAATTCGAGTACCGAAAAAATCCCGCCCTTTCATTTCGAGAAGCAAAAAATTTTCAATCTACTATTCGTATCAGAGAATAAACCAAAAAGTGTAGCAAAATAATTAATGAGTTTTCACAGGTGGCGGCGCTGAGTCATTACCGAAATAGCGCTACCACCCTTTCCTAGGTCGTTTAAAGAGTGTTACATTTTTTGTTTCCACATAAAATGAGCCAAAAATCTGAAAAAATATATGGCGTATTACACTTTGAACTTTGTCTTGGTGGCGGAGCTGAGTCGTTAGAACTCATGCATACAATAAGTTATCTGTACACATTGCAATGTCTTTGGAATTTAAGTGTCTTATAAAATTAATCGCCAAGAGAGGTTTTAAGAGAATAGTTCATTTCATTTAATTATCATTGTTTTTAAATCAGTTTTTCAAAGTGTACACGAGAATAAACCATAAATTGCTGTTATGTTTAAATGTTTGTTTTCAGTATTAACTCGCCGCCAAATTTGTTCTTGTTTCGTTAGATTTCTAAAGGGATTGAAAATATATATCGGTAATGTAATAGAGAATGCTTTTCACCAAGATTATTAATGTTCAGGTGAATTTTTCAAGTGAACTATGCACCATTCTGGCTAAAAATATTTTGCTAAAATCACTTGAAAAATAATTCATTTTTTCCCGTAATAATTCATTAACTTGAACATGTGCAGCTTTTCTAACTTGAAATCATTTAGTGACTTAGTAATTATGGATTTTTTGTATTTAATTTTAATTTTCTTAACGGATAGAATTGCGATTTAATAATTATTATGCAAAATAGTAAAATAAGATATAAACATTAAAATTTAATACTCACTCGAGTGAAATAGCTATCGATGAAAAATAACTTTGTTGAATTTTATCGTACCCAAAAAGTTCACTGGAAGTGTTTCCCAAATTTAAGTCAAATTTAACTTTCACAGCTAGAAAGAATTTATGTTGCTTATATAAATTATAACCGTTAGTTATTTTGCATTTATTTTTAAATTGGGACGTCATGCCACATTTTAATATTTCTTTTTACAATTTATTTTGTATTTTTATTTGGCAGCGATTCGCAGGATCATTTCGCTGGCCCCGCCACCCACGCAAATTTATCTTTTTGTAGGCCAAATAGTTAGTACGCAATTTTTTCAAATTTGTTCAATCAAAATCAGAATATGTGCATCACCGGAAGTACCTGTTTTCGCAAAAAAATACTAGTGGGGGCAGCAAAACGATTAGCTAGCGCCAACTTTATTCAAAATCAACTTTATATAGTTGCGTTATTTTCTTCTGAACTTGTTTAAATTTGTACAATGAACACCTAGAAATACAGAATGACCCATATGCAAAAAACAGTCTGTCGGCATCAGCGAATCGTTTTGCTGACGAAAAAATTCAAATTTTCGGAGGTGGGGGGGGGGATCCTGCAATTCGCAACTTCAAATCTTGACGTGATGAAAATATTTCTCAGACCATAAGCGGGGCTTCCGAAAGGTAAAGAAAAATCTTTAACAAACTATTTTCTGCAGCATTTTTTATTTTTTTACATATTCTGTTATCTAAATATAATATAAAAGGTATTGACTTAAGT
>JAWWLR010006965.1:0-11789 GCA_035041075.1 Acraspis erinacei
CTGACTTGCGAACTCTGTTGCGATCGCCCGTCCTGTAAAGTCAGCTTTGACGTATTCGGTCCCTTTTCTCGCGGATGGTCACATTTTTTTACGGTTGCCGTGTGGCGGCGCCAGCTATGCAGTTGGTCTATGATCTTTGCAAATGCATGGCAAAATAATAACATTGAGTTTATTAACACAGTCAAAGCAATTTATAAAAGTATTTAAATATCTTTGAGTGTTTTGAGTGATCTTTCGACATTTTCCATTTTCTGATCGAAAGAAAACCAAACAAAAACTGCTTTTAGATAATATATCCGCATTTCTTTCCAATTTGAACAAAAATCGTGAAGTGCGTTTTTTTTATTGCAAATCGTGATAAAAAAAAGCAAGGGAAAATGCTATTTTAAGGGATGATTATAAGTCCAAATAAGTAATTCCATTTCAGTATGCAGATTATTTCAGAATCTTTCTTAAAAATTAAACATAGATAAATGAAAACATTTCAGTTTTGAGTGTCTTTTAGTATTGCAAAATAATTCTGCTCTTGAAATTTTGCTACCACACTGAAATTTGTGACCTTTTTCAGGTTCTAGAAATTTTTTTAAATTAAAAAGAATTATTTAAATTAAATTTTTCAACTTTTTAAAGAATTTTCTGAAGAATTTTTAAAGGTTTCGAAAAAATCACCTTATTTTTGTGCAGGAATTGATGATAATTTGTTATAATGAAACATCAATTATGGTTATGAAAGAAGCAGTTTCGAAACATTCCAAAGTATTTAAAATAATGTCGAACAATATCTGGAAGATTTTAAGGTATTTTTTTATTGTGCAAAACTTTTTCAAATAGTTATAAAAATTCGAATCTTTTAAAAAATTTATTTAGAAGCTTTCGAACAGTTTTGGACATAATTAAAATTTGTAAATATTCTCAAAAAACTCAAAACAAAACGTGGCTTTTTGAAGATTTTGAAATTAAGTTTTTAGAGAATATATCACACGATTTTAAAACATTATATAACATTTCCAAAATGGTCGAAAATGAATTAAACAAATTTACAGACAATTTTACGGATAACGATTTCCGAAAATTTAATTTAATTATTAAATATCAAATAATTTCTTTAGTTTAAACTTGTAAAAAATTTCCTTTTTTAAATTGCGATTTTGAAAAAGGAAGCTGAAATAAAATTACGAAAGGTTTCAAGAGAATGAAATTTTTTTCTTTAGAATCACAAAAAATTGTATTTTCAAAAACTTTTCATAGAACAATCTGGAAGTATCTAAGGCAAATTTGTTTGTTTTTGAAAAGTTGTTTTACTAATTGGAAAAATCTGAAAAGACATTTAAAACGTTTAGATATCTTAAACCGGTTTTAACATGTGGTTATTTGATAATTATAAAATTTTGGAGAAAAATGTAGATTTTTTACAATTTTGTAAAAAATAACTTTTATATAAATTTTGAAAGGTTTTGGGAGCATCAAACAATATTCTATAGATTATTAGGAAGATTTAATTTTATTTGCCGGAAGATTTTCGGACAATTTATTTTTTTTCGCACAATTTAAAAAAAATGTACTTAAAAAAATTTTCAAACTTAAAAAATGAACTAAAATTTTACATTGTAAATCATTTTAATCAATTCATTTAAAAATTCGCTTTTCATCATAACTATTTTTATAAAATTTAGCTTGAAATTTAATAAAAAATGGAATTTTCATTATAGTCGTTTTTAAATTAAACATGAACTAAATTTATTTCAAGCTAGAAAATAAACTTTGTTGAAAAATGCTTTATAAAATAGAGGAAAATATTTTATTGTTCATTGTACTCGTAACATTCTGTTCATAAAAACACATAATTTATTTTTTAAAGTATTTGAAAATCCAAAATGAATTTAAATTAATAAACAAAAGAATATTATAATGCATTGGGATTTACGTCTAAAAGCAGTGCATTTTATGATTTTCGAAAATTATTTTTTATTCGAAAGATTCAAAAAAATCTTAAACGATATTATCTTTTACCCAGAACTATCAGAAAATTATTTTTATTTAAAAAAACTTTCTTTTAACACTTTAGCCTTGCATTATTTGAATTCTAGTCTAAAAGCATAGCTGGCGCCGCCACACGGCGATCTTCAACTCTCATGACAAATATTTTCCCTATGCCTCAATAAAAGTGGCATGGGGGTGGCATAAAGTCAGGAAAATCGATAACGATAAAACTAAATAAATAAATATCCAAAAGATTTCGCCGCCAATTTGTTTGTTGAATTAAATGAACTCAGATTGTAATAAAAACTGCTGGAATTGGATATTTCACAACAGAAGCAGTTGGATCTTACAGAAAACTTAATAATGCAAACTATTTAAGGTTATGTTAGAGAATTAAAGCCAGAATTAGTTACTTCTCGACAGAAACAGATCTTTTAGGAAACTTCGAAATTCCCACAATTTGAGGATATGTTAGAAATTTTTGAATAGAATTGGATATTTTTCAACAGAGACAGTTAAGTATTTTAGAAAATTTATATATATTAGAAGCTACATTTGTTCGAATTTATAACTTTTTTTAAAAAGACCTTACTTTTTCTGTTGTGAAATATCTAATTCCGACGAGAAATCACTAACATAACCTAAAATCGTTTAAAATGTTATGTGCTCAGGAAAGAACTAACTTATAAGTTATTAAAATTATTAATTATTATTTATAAAGTTATAATTCCGGTGATATCAGTTCCCTGGGATAACCCAAAATGGTAGAATTTGCAATTTTTCTAAAAGACCGAACTGTTTCGTTTGAAAAATATGTAATTCATATGTTAACCTAAAATTGTTCGAAGTTGCAAGTTTGATAAAAGACACAATTTCTTTCGTACCAAAATATCCATTTCTGACGTGAAATCGCTAACATAACCTAAAACTGTTAAAAATGTTAAGTTCTCGAAAAGACTAACTGTTTCTGATGAAAAATATCCAAGTTCAGAAAAGATTTCTTCAAATAAACTTAAATTGTTGTAATCTATAGATTTTCTAAAAGAATGAATTGTCTCGTTCAAAAAATATCCAATTTCACCGAGAATTCTCTAAAATTATATTGTAGGAATTTCTACATTTTCTAACAGCTTATGTTGACGGTCGCCGTGTGACGGCGCCAGCTATGAAGTTGGCCTTAAATTCAAAAAGTACAAAGCAAAAGTGTAAAAAACATTGTTTCTTAAATAAAATTAATTTGCTGATACTGCTCGGTAAAGTATATCAATCTTCAAGATTTAATGCTTTCACGCTGATTCATTATGACAAAAAAGATACTTCGGGTTTCACTCGTGTACAAAACTAAGAATTTTTTGACGTTTCGTGAACATTGAGTTCACTTCTTCAGAGCTGACCTGAAACTGAGGTATCAGGTTATGTTGTTCTTATGTATACTCTCTACGATGCCTGTGATGGACTAGGGCACCCCACCATGGAGACAGAATGCACCTGATTGGCCAATGAAGTCTTATTTGAAAAATCCGGGAGGACGGAAAGCCAAATCGTATTGGTATTATAACCGTTGTCGCTATTGATGTTGTTAGGGTGCTTTAAGATTTCGATTGCTTCTCTATGTTTTCTTGGAAAAATATTGGATGTTTTTGCGATGACGGTTCTTTTATCAAATAAAATGTTATATGCTGTTTCGATATGATGTTCAGCTAGTTCAACATTTTGAACTGTACATTTTCGCACCTGAAACGTCTTCCCTTTCCTTCGCACCCGCGGAAGGATACCAGACGAAAGCAGTAACCTCTACCGCGTAGGGATACTAGCCGAAAGCAGTCCCTGCGTGTCTACCGAGTAGGGAATCTACTATCTGTTTCAAAAATCCTGGCCCCTTTACAAATCATTGAATAACTCAATAAAAAAAATCGCTTGTAAACATGAAAAACATGCTCTTAATCCTCATTTCATTACGAATAAGTACAGTATCATTTGACCGCGATATGTCCATAACTGGTGATGCAAAATTGCAAATAAGGTGAAAAAACGGGGTTAAAAACACCTTTAACAACTTGGTCAACTTTCAAACGACGTATTTTGTGAAAAAATGCACGAATTATTTTGAAAAGAATGAAGTAGTTAACTTGAAGTTTTATTTAGAAGTACACTTTTAGAAAATTTGAAAATATTTATAACGTTGGCTTCGGCAGTAAATAAAAGCGAAGGATGCTAATTCAGCTTCTAATGAAGCTGGAGGGCTCTACTAAGGCTTAAAAATTGATCAGAAAAATCAAGAAATTCAATCCTGGGATTTTTAAAACAGTCAATTAAATGAATAAGTCGCTATCGCACATTATTTTTTTCGTTTTTATAGATCGCAGGGACAAAAGAAGTAGATAATAGTCTCAGCAGGTTTCCAAGGTATCAATGTCCTGCTTGGTCCTTCGCCTCATAAAGTTTCTCAAATGTCTGTAAACAGACATTGTGGAAGGCGCTGTAAACCCAATAGGCGTAGGCAATTTTCTTACCCTTTTAAAGGCATGGACGAAGAACAGGTATATTTTGAAAGTTAAATTTATAAGGATATTCAAGCATCTAGGTTGCGAAATTTTATGGTGACACGTTTTTGTTTTCTTGAAATCTTTGTTTGCGTGTGATAATCAAGGAATCAACGGAATTATAAAATTACCGTTTTTTGTAAAAGATACTTTGTATTGAAATAAAACATCCTACTTATTATAAGAATAGAGATCAGGAAAATCAAAAAAGTTAATTTGATTTTAAACTCTTCGTCTTAATGTTAAATAACAGAATGTTGATTTTAACGGTCGTAAAAATCCTGTAAAGCTAAGAATAATTTCTATAAATACTTGAAGAAGGTCAAATTTTTTTCAGCTATTCTTTACAATGTGAAAACTAAATATAAAAATCTAATAATGCCAAATTTAAAAATATTCGAAACACTATCATGAAAACTTTTCTTGTAAGTAACTCTAATGGATTCATAGAGTAAAAAGTTTTTCTTATACTATTTTTCTTATTCCGAATAATTGTTGCAAGAAATCAACAATTCAATTATATGTAAAAAATTAGTTCAAGATGAACTGATCTTCCAGATATCAAACGATATTTTATTTCCTCGTAATAATCTAACAAAGCTAATGCAACGTATTAAAATGGTATTTAATAAGATCTTTCAAAATTTAAATTTTTCTTTATTGGCTCCGAATTAAAAACAATCAGAAGATCGTGCGATCTATTGCTTACTTAACGTGCCATTCTTCGTGTCCGGGAGCCACATGGGTGAGGGAGTATGACCTGAAAGGCCCGCGGAATTTTTTTAATGGATATTGTGCAGAATGGTCTTCTGAATCCAACGCTATGAGGTGCTTTCTCTAGCTGAGGTCGTTCTCGAGATATTGTTAGTTAAACATTCTTACATAACTAATGCTACATCTCCTAAAATTATAAACATTACAAGAAATTTTTCTAACTGGTAGGTCTTCTTGAAAGAAACAGTTTATGTCCTTTGCAATTTTTCGCATGCCTCATAGTTTTTGCAAGAAACGCAAGAAAAGCATATTCTAATAATGGATTTTATTCATATTTTATGGGTTTTTTGCAGATTTGTGATCAGAATTATCTACATTGTGCTAAGATGCATGCAATTTCTATTGCACATTTTTTATCTGCCCCATAGTTTATATAACAAAGACCACAAACAAGATTACCACAAGGTTTCTTTGAACTTGATTCTAGACATTTATTAAAATTTTCACATTTTTTTTTCTTATTCCGCTAAAGAACCTAAAGGGGGGCGGTTTGTCCTATACTTTTTTTCGTAGCACGAATAGCTTATTTAATAATAAAAAGTTTAAGTTGAAGGAAAAGACATAGTTAAAGATCAACAAGGAGTGCAAATATTAACCGATTTTTGTCAATCTTTTTTTTGATTCCCTCTTTAAAATATAACGAAGATAATACAGCATATTAAAATTCGATTAATAAATATTTTACGAAATTTAAATTTTTTCATAACCGTCTCCAATTTTGTAACAATGGAGATATTTCAAGATTTTCCTTGGGCGACCCCCCATGATTAGACAATTCGTCCCGGTTGAGCGGACGATCTTTTGCCTGGCGCGAGCTTCCCATTGTTACAAGATTGGAGACTGTTGAGAAAAATTCAAATTTTGATAAATATTTATTAATCGATATTTAATATTCTGCAGTATCTTCGTTATATTTTTACGAGAAAATGAAAAAAGGATTGAAGGAAATCGGTTAATATTTTCAATCCCAGTTGATCTTTAACAATGTCTTTTCCTTTAAATTAATTTCTTTACTTTTAAGTCAACTACTCGAGATACGAAAAAAAAGTCTTATAAAAACTATTCTCCTCTATGTTTTCTTTAACAGAATGAGAAAACGAAATGTGAGAGTTTTAATAAATGTCGCCTGCATTATCTTTGTCATATTATCACGAGAAAGCCCAAAAAGATCGCACAAAATCGGTTAATATCTGCCAACCCAGTTGATCCTTCACATTTTTTTTCATAAACTTAATTTGTCATTTGTTGCAAGAATTATTCAGGATACGTGAAAAAAGTATCAGGTAAAATTTATCCCCTTTAATGATCCGCTTACTGAATTAGAAAAGAAGATGCGATAATATTAATAATTCCAGGCTAAAATTGTTTTTAAACGGAATTTTTTCCACAATTCGTTTGTCTTTCTTTTCAATAAGTTATAGGTCAAATATTTTTGTGCAATTATTTTATGTATAAAGATTCTAAAGAATAACCGCATTAACATACAGTCATTCCATGATGCATATCTACACGAATGTCAACGTTATCATCGTTTTCAGCATTATCATCATCATCGAAGTTTCCACTATGACTATCACTATCATCTCCAATGTTTATAACAAAAGGTTTTCGGGCGTGCTTAGCACATTTGGGCCATAAAGTTGATGGCAAGTCTGTCATTTTTTCCTCACACCACTTATGCACATCACCAATTTTAAAAGTTTTATTCTAACTTGCAACGCGTCTCTTCACGAAAGCCCAAATCAGTTCAATCGGATTTAATTTACAATGAGCTACTGAAATCCACAGTAACTTCACTTTGTCGACTCTTATTTCCTTTGCGACCTTTTCCATTAAATAAGTTTTCGGATAGCGATACTGCTTTGACAGATCCGAAATTTCATTTTTTTTTTCTTCTTCTCGAAAGGCGTACCATCTGTCAGTGCTGGAACTCCGCGCTGAAGAAGCCATTCAATAATGTCGCATTTCCGCGAAGCCGTCCTTGGATTTCGGTACTGCGGATCGAGCGTTGTGTGGTATAGCGCTTGTTCCAAAATAACGATAGAATTATCAGGCAACACAGTCAGGACATGGCGAAAACATGCCTCGAAATCTTTGGCGTTCATCTCGTCGTGATAATCAGCCGAACCTTTCTTCCCGATAAAGCATTTCATGCAGGTCTCTACAACTCCATTTTCGTTGCCTATATGTGAAATGATCACTCTTTTTCCATCACCACACGGAGTTACGAAGTTGCCGCGATAATTTCCGATTATTGGAACGTCGCTTCTGTAAATGTCGTACTTTCCTACTAATTATATCGAAATGTGCTCATCCCAGCCTGTCGAAAGTGTGTGGTTTGCACCGCACCATGTTTCGTCAAGAAAATAAATATTCCATCCCAGTTCTCTCTAGAATTTAATGGAATAAAGAAATTGCCTTTGTGTATCTGACAATGTTTTACTCTCCATTAAAATTGTTTTCTTCTGAAATTTTTTGGTATGAGAAATTATTTTTCTTCAATATTCTTTGCAAAGTCGTTTTGCTAATTTTCGGGAAATCTGGCACGTCTTCAATTAATTTTTTTAACAATTTTTCGGAGGAGGGAAATGTGTTTTCCATGTAGATGTCAAACAGTTTTCTTCTTATCACTTCAAGCAAGAAATCATAAACGTAGATATGTGGCCTTCCTTTCTTCCTTCTGATGTCGCGCTCGTAATTGTTCAGTACTCGCAGCTTCTTTTGAAACCTATTTAACGGAATACTTAGAAATGCCTAGACATTCGGTGGTTCGTTTTACTATATTTGTAAAGTCTTTGTTTCCGCAGAGTCTGGCACTAATCTTTTTACTTTGAAAATATGACCTGACTTTAACCACTACCTTTTTCTGGTCCAAACTTGAAGCTCGAGGGATTTAATCTGCCTTGTTTGTCGATTTACGAAAATCGTATACATCTGCCCCCTCGAGAAGAGTGTCGTCGAAAATGGCAGAATCTTTTGTCTCTCTTCGCGTAACTCTCCACATTACTCACTTCAATCTCCATGTACTCAATGCCGTCGTGAAAAACTTCACTTTCCAGTTCACTTGATGGATCACTGTGTTCACTGTGTTCAATTTGCACGCCGCGATCACTATCTTCTTCCTCCATTGCTGCATTGTTACATTTGCTGAAACCAAGAGAAGCGGGGCACATCGTTGCTTTCTTAAGTACCCTGAAATTTCCAAGGAAATCGGCAGAAGGTTCCAAAAGCTGGAAATGTCCATTTGAGTTGTCCGCACCAGTAAATAAAAGCCAGATCATAAATAACGCTGTACGGCTACCGACAGCTTGCATAAAATAATTATCATAATTAAAAACTGTTACTGTAGTAACGTTCCTCTTGTACAACTCCGAAGCAGCCCGGCATTCAAGAAAAGTACCACTTTTCCCACAGTGTTTCATTTTCAAGGTGTACTATAAACAGCCGTGTATTTGAAAATTGTATTTGTCCCATAATTTACGAAGGCGAATTTTTCACCATCGATATGAAATTCACAATCTCCATGCGAATTACAAGATGATTGTCACGTTGCTATCCAACCACTATATAAGAAAATAAGCAATTTCGTTCCCCTCCAGTTTCTCTCACTTTGAACTTGGGTCCCATTTCACGTAACAAAATATATTCCTCCATATTATACCACTTCTTTACACGAAAATGCTTAACGTCACGAAATAGTGCTTTGGCGTAAATGCTTCTCTGACTTTTGTGTATGCAGGAAGACAGTCTTGATGCGACTAAAGTTTGTATTGACCATACGGTCAGCATTGGACGTAGATGCACTCGTTGGATTATTATTTAAAATTGGCAGTTTTGATTTACAGCTGATATTCTGAAGCCTGCTACTGCGAAAATACTTTCTCAAACTCAGAAGTGCCAAAAGAATGGGAACTTTTGATTTATAATTCGAACTTCCGATACTAGGATCTATTAGAAGTTAGGATTCACATTCCTTTATCTGCAGGTGTAGGAGAAAGCTAAAATACACGAAATCGTAAACCTGTATGTCTAAGCGCTAAGGCCGAATCTCTTCACTCTTAAAACTAACAGGCAAAATGATTGTGATTTGCAGCAGACCGATACTCAGTTCATTAAAATTATTCCGACTTGCTATCACAATTCTAACTTACAATTGAGCTTTGGCACTTGGCAGATGTGTCACACATGGAATTCTTGTAAATAACTAAGTGCGAAGAGTGCAAATAAGTAGGCGATTTTATTTTTCATAATTGAAAAAGAATAATTTGGTAAAAGAATATTTTGCATTTTGTAACCAAAATGATTTGTTTTCTTGCAAAAAAACGAATTTTCAACATAATAAATGAATTTACAATGAAGTACTTGAATTTTTTACTACATACAAAATATATTGTCAATATAAAATGTATTTTCAACAAAGTAGTTGAAGCACTAACTACAAAAAAGTGATTTTCATTCAAAGAGTAGCATTTTTAACCAAAAAGATATATTTTATTGCAAAAAAGGGAATTTTAAACAAAATAAATCTACAAAAAATTAATTGAATTATTTACTGCATACAAAATATATTTTTAACATAAAAAAGAATTTTTGACAAAATAGTTGAATCCCTAACTACAAAAGATTAATTTTTAATCAGAAGGTAGCATTTTTAACCATAATTTTCTATTTTCTACTAAAAAAGGATATAGTTAAAAGAAGGTATTTTTAACAAACCAGTTACATTTTATCGGAAAGAAAGGAACTTTGAAGTAAAATGATGAATCTTCGACCAAAAAAATTATTGAATTAAAAAAAAAAGTATAACAACCTGGTACAACTTTCAATCAAGTATTTGAATTTGCAAGCCTAAAAGATGAAATCTACGACGACTCTGCGAGGAATTCTGTATTTACTCAAATAAACTTATACCTAACCACACCACATGAGGCTCAATTGACCTCTAAATTGGAACCATATCCTGACCAGTTCCCACAAGAATCATATTTGCGGCGACATCTTTTGGATATGGATATATTTAGTTTAATAATTACAGAAGAAGTAAAATTCAAATTTAACCTCCTCCTAAATAAAGTAAGTGATCAAATTGGGGTATTTCATGCATTACCTCGCCGGGTTCTGATTCTTCTTCATCATCTGCATCGTCAAAATCGGTATAAAATACTTTCTTAATTTAAGTCTGTCATATTTATTATATAATTTAAAGTTTTAAACATCATGACATAAATTAACCACGTATTTACGCTTTATAATTCGACGAACACATTTTCTCAATTTGAGGTTAGAAGTCACGTGCAAAGAAAACCTGCCAATACATCGGAAGACATTTTTTTTATATGTTGCAAATGTTTTTTTGTTGTTTTCTGCTTCCATGTATGTATTTTTTCAGGAAACAAATTACGATATTCCGAAGCAGGTTTTAAGTCAAGAGATACCTGGGCGCAGTGGGCGACTTTACGAAAAATAAATTAAAAATTTTTTAAATTAAAAATAGATGTATGAACTTGAAATTTTTAAAAATTGAATAAAGGAACTAAAATATGCTTTTATTCTAAGATAACTTGAAAAGTACGTGTATGAATTTTACGATACAAAGTACTGATTAAACATAAAATTTAACCAAAACAACCGAGTGTCGACAACCATAATATAGTTTAATAGGCATTTGGGATTAAAAAATTTTGCCGAACCAGAATTCCAAGAAAATTTTACAAATGTTAAAATTTAATAGACAATTTTTCTAATTTTTTAATTTTTCAAATTCAATTTTATTTTTAAGTTCAAGCTGAATTAAAAAATTTCCCTTTCTGGAATTTCATAATTTTTTTTTCTTGGGAATATGGTCCTTCGAAATGAAGCGAACAGTTTGCTTGAAGTAACCAAACTGGTCACTTAAGGTCAGTACCCACAAACGAACTGTTCGATTGCAGTAATTGGACAGTTTCGTTACTACAACCGAACTGTTCGGTTAAATCAGTTAATCCCCCCTGTCCCACATTCTGTGGAAATGGATGGTGGCTTAAAGGAATTAAGCAATAAGTACTAAAGTAAAATTATTATGCAAGTACATATAGTTTATTTCTAAGTCCTAATTGTACATTATCAACAACAATACGCATGTTTACAGAACAGCATTTCTTACCTTTATTCAAAATTGCTTTAATTTGCGGAAACGAATTTAGCACATATTATTATACAAGTATATATAGTGTTCATAAACTATATATGTGACCGTCCGCGAGAAAAGGGACCTAATACGTCGAAGCTGAATTTTACAGGACGGACGATCGAAACAGAGTTCGCAAGCGAGCATTTGAGTAGTGGGGATGAGTCTATGAAAAGCACCCCCTCCACTAACAGCTCCACCTTTAAGCGCCATATCCGTGAGCTCCGCTCCTATCGGTCCCCTTCGTCAATACCAAGTAGTAGTGAGTGGTGGGGATGGTTTTCGCAGGCCTCTCGTTTCGCCTTCGTGTACGCTTCTTATGCCGA
>JAWWLR010007002.1:0-11788 GCA_035041075.1 Acraspis erinacei
ATGAAAAATAAAGTTCGCATTTGTATAATAATGAAAAGTAATATAAATAAATTTCATTAACAAATGTGGACTTTGGGTGAGGGCAGTCTGCACAAAAGAGATTACTGAAAAATTCCTAAGGAATCGATAAAGAAAATTCATAATTTATAATCCATAAGGAAAAATTCTTAAGAAATATCTAAGGATTTTAAATATTTTAGGAAAATCATAAAAATTACAAGGAATTTTCAAATTATTTAAGAATTAAAAAGAGTTCATGATATTTTAGGGTATTTTAAAAAATTCCAAGAAATGTTAAATAGATTTTAATAATTTGAATTAATTCCAAAGGATTTTTTAGATTTGATGGAATTTTGAAAACCATTAGCGATTTTCAAGATATTTAAAAAGCTTCGAAGGATTTCAAAAAATTTGTTAGGATTGATAATATTTTTGGGAAAGTTTAAAAATTCCAATACATTTTGAATAGGTTTCAATGTATTCAACGAATTACAAAAGGTTTTAAATATTTTAGTGAATTTTTAAAATTATAAGCGATTTTCAGGATAATGAGTATCTTGAAACGATTTAATGAAATTTCCTGGCAATCAAAATATTTTTAGATATTTGTAAAGGTACCAAGAAATATTGAATAAAATTGAATAATTTGAATGAATTCCTAAGGATTTGAAAGATTTTAGGGAATTCTTAAAAATTTCAAGAAATTTTCAAATTATTTAAGATCTTTAAAAAGATTTTAAAAGATTTCATACGATTGAAAGCATTTTAGTTTTTTTTTATTCCAAGAAACTTTAAACATATTTCGATAACTTGAAGTAAATCTAAAGGATTTAGAAGTTTTCAGAGAATTTTCAAGGTATTTAAAAAGTTTCAAATGATTTCAAAAAATTTAATAGGATTGAAAATATTTTTGGATATTTGTTAAGAAACTTTGAATAGGTTTAAATAACTTGAAGGAATTACTAAGGATTCTAAATATTTTAGGGAAATCTTAACAGTTCTAATAGATTTTCGAATTATTTAAGGACTTTTAAAGTATTTCAAAACATTACATAGGTCTGAAAGTATTGTATGGTATGTTTAAACATTTCAAGGAATGGGAACCGTTTTCATTAATTTGAACCAATTCCAAAGGCTCTTAAACTTTTTTTTAATTTTCAGGGATTTACAAGATATTCAGAAAGATACTAAGGATTTCAAAAGATTTCATAGGATTGAAAGTATCTTGGTTTATTTTTAAAATTTTCAAGAAATTGTAAACAGATTTTTATAATTTGAATTAATTCCAAAGATTTTAGTGAATTTTAAAAATCATCAAGAATTTTCAAGGTGTTTAAAACATTTCGAAGGATTTCAAAAAACTTGTTATGACTGACAAAATTTTTGGGAATTTAGAAATATTCAAAATTTTTTTGCATACGCTGCAATGAATTGAAGGAACTACAAAGGGTTTTAAACATTTTCGGGAATTTTTAAAATTATAAGGAATTTCTAAGGTAATGAAAAACTGGAAAGGATTTTAAAAAATTCATAGGATTGAAAATATTTTTGGATATTTTTAAAGATATCAAGAAATTTTTAATATATTTTAATAATTCGAATGACTGCTAAAAGATTTGAAAGATTTTAGGGAATTCTTAATAATTGCAAGAAATTTTCAAATTATTTAAAATCTTTCAAAGGATTTCAAAATATATCATAGGATTGAAATTTTTTGAGGCTTTTTTTAAATTTCAAGAAAATGTAATCATATTTCGGTAACTTGGAGGAAGTCCAAAGGAATTTAAGATTTCAGAAAATTTTTAAGAGATTTAAAAAGTTCCAAAGGATTTAAAAAAATTGCATAGGATTGAAAATATTTTTTGGATATTTTAATGATATTAAGAAAGTTTGAATAGGTATCAATCATTTTAAAGAATTTAGGGAAATCGTAAAAATTCTGAGGAATTTTCGAATGTCTTCAAAGGTTTCAAAAGATTTCAAAAGATTTCATAGGATCGAAAGTCTTTTATGGTATTCTTAAACATTCCAAGAATATTGGTATTGCTTTCCATAATTTGAAGCAATTCCAAAGGATTTACAAATTTTAGGGATCTTTTCTTTAATTCTAAGGAATTTTCGAGATATTTAGAAAGTTTCAAAGGATTTCGAAAAGTTTCATAGGATTGCAAATATTTTTGGATATTTTTAAAGATTCCGAGAAATTCGGATTAAATTTTATTAATTTAAAGGAATTCCAATGGCTTTTAAATATTTTATGGAATTTTTAGAATTATAAGGGATATTCTAGATATGGAAAAGTTTCAAAATATTTCAAGAAATTTAAAAGCATTGATGATATTTTTAGGTATTTTCAAAACTTCCAAGGAATTTTAAATAGATTTTAGAAATTTGAAGGAATTATAAGGGATTTTAAAGATTTTAGGGAATTTTTAAAATCATCAGGTATTTTCCAGATATTTAAAGAGTTATGAAGTATTTCCAAAAGTTTGTAAGGGCTGATAATATTTCTGGGTATTTATAAATATTCTAAGAAATTTGGAACTGATTTCCATAATTTGAAGAAATTTCAAAGGACTTCAAACATTTTAGGGATTTTTCTTTCATTCGAAGGAATTTTCAAGATATTCGAAAAGTTAGTAACAGCTTCAAAATATCTGAAAGGACTAATAATATTTAAAGATACTTTAAAGAGAATTTCGATAGTTTAAAGGCATTTAAAACGATTTTAAAGCATTGGGAATATTTTAGGGTATTTATGAATATTCCAAGGATTTTTTATTATTTAAAAAAATTGGAAGCAAGATTGTACGAAATTTTTTTTTTAACCATAAGATTTATTATTATTTTAAATGATTGTATCTTTGAACAATGTCCGATCATAATGATGATTATTATTATGTTTTATTTATTTTTTTCCCAAAACAGTGATATCTACAAAAATATTTTAAAATGTTATATTATGGATCTTCTTAAAGTCAACATTTTATTTTTTGGACTCTTTTTCCTAAGTGAGAAATTTGGGCTTGAAAATGTAATTTCTGATCATTTTTCTAAAACTCTTTATGTCATTTGTGTTTGTATTTGTATATAATTTAAAAGACGAAGAAAAGATGAAAAATTTAGAAAAAGCTAAAACTTTCCAGCATTGATAAAAAGAAGATGTTCGAAACCATAATGAATTGTTGAAACAAGTGTGCTTCTTAACTTTCATTATTTAATATTTTATTTAAAAAAATGAAATAAAATTTTTAAATTTCCAGAAAATTTTGAATATATTTCTATAATTTGAAGAAATTCGTCAGGATTTTAAGGATTCTATGGATTTCTTAAAAATTCAAATAAATTTTGGAATTATTCAAACAGTTTTAAAAAATTAAAAAATATTACAAAGAATTTAAAGGCTTTGGGATATTAAAAAACTTCGAAATCGATTTTATTAATTTAAAATAATTCTAAATGTTATTGTGTATTTAAGGGAATTCTTAAAAATTAGAAAAAATCGAATTATTTAAAAAGTTTCAAAGGCTTGTAAAATATTTCAAAGAACTGAAAAGATTTTTGGATATTTTAAAAATTTTCAATAAATTTCAAATAGATTGCAATAATTAAAAGGAATTCTAAAGGGTCAAATATTTTAAGGAATTTTTGAACATTCATAACAACTTTAAAGATGTTCAACAGGTTTCAAAGAATGTCCAAAAACTTCAGAGAAATGGAAGTATTTAACAGTATTTCAAGAAATTACGTGAAAGTTTGTTTGGATCTCAATAGTTTAAATTCATTCCAAAGGATTTAAAAATTTTAGGGAATTTTTAAAATAACTTAGGAATTTTCAAGATATTTAAAATAATTCAAAGCATTTGAAAAAATTTCGTATAAAAAAATGTAGTGTATTTTTAAGAATTCAAAAAAATGTGGAAAATATTTCAGTAATTTGAAAGAATTCCAAAGGGTTGCAAAGAATTCAGGGAATTCTTAAAAATTCCAAGAATTTTTCTAGATATTTAAAAAGTTTTAAAAGACTTCAAAGGATTTCGAAGAATTTTAAAGATTTTAGCATATTTTAAAAAAATCCCAAAAAATTTTAATAGATTTTGATAATTTGAAGGCAATCCAAAGGATTTTTATGATTTTAGAGAATTTCTTAAAATTCCAAAAAACTTTCGAATAATTAAAAAAAATCTGAAGAATTTCGGAAGATTTCATAGAATTTCAAAGATTTTAGGATATTACAAAAATTTCTAAGAAATTTCAAATATATTTCATTCATTTAAAGAAATTCCAATGGATTTAAAATATTTTAAGGAATTTTTAAAAAGTCTAAACAATTTGCAAGGGATTCCGATAGTTGCAAAGGTTTCCAAAAAGCGCCATCAGATGAAAATTATTTTAGAGCATTAAAAAAGTCTCAAGAAATTTTGAATAGATTTCAAGAATTTGTCTTAATTCGCAACGATTAAAAAAATTATTATTTTCTTAGCAATTTTCTCTTAGAATATTTATCAAATATAGCGGCTTTTCCAAATTGTTGATTGTATTGTTAAATTTTCAGATTCATTGTGACAACTGTAGAATAAATTTTACAAAAATATTGTTTAAACAACACATTTTAATATTTAATATTAAATAATAATATTAATATTAAATATTAATATTAAAATAAATATTAATATTAAATAAATTTAATATTTAATATCTTAGAGTAATACTATAAAGTTGTAGTTCTTCTCAAAATTATTCATTTTTGTTTCACTTTTCATTTATTCCATGGTGATAATTAATTCAACTTAAAAAAAATAATTCCTTAAACAATTTATTATTATCTTAAATGATAGTGTCTTTGAATAATGCTAGAAAATTAATACTCAAATATTCGAATTTTTGTCCTCTGTTCAATTAGAGAATGGTAAAAATTATTTATATTTGAAAAACGTAATTGTTTAAACAATTTTACAAAAACCGAAATTTTTTTAGTTTTACTCTAAAAGAAGACGGTTGTAGAACATAATAAATAGTTTAAACAATTATGCTTGTTAACTTACATTCATTACCATTTCATTAAAAAAATTAGACAAGAATTTTAAAAGTTCCAGGAAATTTGGTATATATTTTTATAATTTGAAGAAATTTCAAAGGGTTTTAAGGATAGTGTGGAATTCTGAAAAATTCCACGAAATTTTTGAAATATTCAGAAAGTTTTTATGGATTTAAAAAGATTGCAAAGAATTTTAAAGATTTTAGGTTATTCAAGATAATTCAAAAAAATTTGAATTAGATTTCAATAATTTGAAGGAATTTAAAAGGTTTTGAACATTTCAGAGAATTCTTCAAATCTCGAAGGAATTTTCAAAACAGACAAAAAGTTTCAAAGGATTTTAAAACATTTCTTAGGATTGAAAATAATTTAGGGCAATTTTAAGAATTCCAACCAATTTTGAATAAATTTCAATAATTTGAAAATACACTTAAGGATTCTCAAAATTATAAGGAATTCTTATAAATTCCGACGAATTTCAGAATTATTTAAAAAGTTTTAAAGGATTTTAAAAGATTTCAAAGAACTTAAAAGATTTTTGAATATTTGAAAAAAAATTCCAAGAAATTTTGAATAGATTTCACTAATTTAAAGGAGTCCCAAAGAATTTTACATATTTTAAGGGATTCTTAACCATTCCGAGGGGTTTTCGAATTATGTAAAAAGCTTTAAAGGATTTCCAAAAATTTCAAAGAATTTAAAAAGATTTTGGGATATTTAAGAAAATTCCAAGAAATTCAAAAAAAAAAAATAATTTGTAGAAATACTACAGGTTTTAAAAATGTTAAAAAAATTCTTCAATGAAGCAAGGAATATTCCATATATTTCAAAAGTTTTAAAGGATTTCAAAAGAATTGAAATCATTTTTGGATATTTTAGTAATTCCTAGAAATTTGGAATGGACTTCAATAATTTAAAGGAATTTGAAAGGATTGGGAAGAATTCAGGGAATTGTTAAAAATTTGAAGAATTTTTCTAGATATTTATTAAGTTTTAAGACTTCAAATAATATCAAAGAATTTTAAAGATTTGAGAATATTAAAAAAAAACCAAACATGTTGAATGGAATTTAATAATTTGAAGGAATTCCAAAGGACTTTGATGATTTTAGAAAATTATCAAACATTCTAAGGAATTTTCGAATTATCTAAAAAAAATTAAATAACGTGGCAAGATTTCATAGAATTTCAAAGATTTTAGGATATTTAAAAAAATTATAATAAATTTCAAATATATTTGAATCATTTAAAGAAATTCCAATGTATTTAAAAAAAGGCATCGGATTAAAAATATTTTATTTTATTGAAAAAATCCAAGATATTTTGATTAGATTTCAATAATTTGAATTAATTTTCAAGTATTTTAAAAATTAGGAAATCCATAACAATTTAATAAAATTTCAAATACTTAAGTAAACTGTTTAAATGCCAAGGAATTTTAAACCTATTTCAAAAGTTTGAAAGGATTTCAAATAATTGCATAGGATTACAAATATTTTGAGGCAAATTAAAAAAATTCATACCAAAAAAATCTTGAAAATCGAGAAAGGAGATATCTTTAAAACTAGAGCATGAAGACCCCGGATGTGTATAATTAATGTCAAGTTCACAGATACCTAGCCATTTCAAAATTTTAAAAAATTTTAAAGCTGCCCAAATTTGTTTAAAAGAATTAGAAGGAACTATTTTGAAACTGGAAAAACACAGCGTCATGTTTACGATTTTAAATTATAACCTACTTACTCTTTCAACAAAGATATAAGCATGTTAAAGCATCGAATAATTCTATCAAATTATTTTAGCTGATGCTAATTTAAGTCAAATAATTATGTTAACAAAGGTTGCTAAATAATTGAAATTTTCGTTTGAATGAGGATCCTGAATATTATTCATAAATTTTTAGTCCATGTATCCATTATTTAATCTGATGGATGTTAGAAATAATTGTTTATACTTAAAGATTGCTTAATAAAGAGCAAACAACAAACATATTTGTTAATAAAAAATTATTTGTTAAAATTGGATTTTCGGGAATTTTCATTATTTTAATATTATTTATCCTAATCTACTAAGTATTTAATCGCATAACATCACTATGATAAATAAAGCTTGTATTTGTATAATAATGAAAAGCAATATTTACTTCGAAGAAATTTTTAAGATATTCGAAAAGTTACAAGAATTTCAAAACATTGCATAGGATTGAAAGTATCGGGGTTCATTTTTAAGAATTGCAAGGAATTTTAAATATATTTCGATAATTTGAAGGAAATCCAAAAGGATTTTAAAGATTTCAGGGCATTTTCAAGGTATTTTAAATTTTTTAAAAGATTTAAAAAAATTCCATACAATTGAAAATGTTTTTTGATATTTTTAAAGATACCAAGAAGTTTTGAGTAGATTTCAATAATTTAAAGAAGTTCCAAAGGTTTTTAAAAATCATAGGGAATTTTTAGAATTATAAGGAATTTTTAAGATAGTGAAAATGTCTCAAAAGGCTTCAAAGAATTTAAAAGCATTGATGAAAATTTAGCGTATTTCGAAAAATTCCAAGAAATTTTAAATAAATTTTAATAATCTGAATTAATTCCAAAGGAATTTAAAGATTTTAGGAAATATAAATAATCATTAGGATTTTCGAGATATTTAAAAATTTTCAAAGGATTTAAAAAAAAGGGTTTCAAGATTTTAAGGATTTTTTTAATTCTAAAGAATTTTAAAGGTAATTAGAAAGTTACTAAGGATTTCAAAAGATTTTATAGCACAAATTTCGATAATTTGAAGGAAATTCAAAGGAATTAAAAAATTTCATGGAATTTTCAGGATATTTAAAAAGTTTCAAAAAATTCCATATAATTGAACATTTTGTGAAAATTTCTAAAGATTCCAAGAAGGTTCGAGTGGGTTTCAATAATTTGAAGAAATTATAAAGGATTTTAAAGATCTTAGGGTATTTTTAGAATCATAAGGAATTTTTAAAATATTGAAAATTTTTCAAAAGATTTCAAACAATTTAAAAGGATTGATGATATTTTAAGGTATTCTTAAATTATCAAAGAAATTTTAAAAAGATTTAAAAAATTTAAAGGCATTCCAAAGCATTTTTAGTATTTTAAGGAATCCTTACAAATTCCGAGGGGTTTTCGAATAATGTAAAAAGTTTTAAACGTTTTCAAAAAATTTCAAAGAATTTAAAAGAATTTTGGATATTTTAAAAACTACTAGAAGTACGGAACGGATTTTTTTACATATTTAAAAAGTCTTAAAAGACTTCAAAGGATTTCAAAGAATCATCAAGATACTAGAATATTTTTAACAATTTCCCAAAATTTTTGAATAGATTTTAATAATTTGAAGGAGTTACAAAAGAGTTTTATGATCTTAGAAAATTGCTAAAAATTCTAAAGAATTTTCGAATTATTTAGAAAAATATAAAAGAACGTCGCAGGATTTCGAAGAATTCTAAAGATTTTAGGATATTTAAACAAACTCCAATAAATTTTAATTATATATCAATCATTGAAAGAAATTCGAATGGATTTCAAAAAATTTCACCGGATTAAAATATTTTATTTTATTAAAAAAAAATCCAAGAAGTTCTGATTACATTTCAATATATTGAATTCATTTTCAAGGATTTTAAAGATTAGCGAATTCATAAAAATTTAATGAAAGTTCAACGATTTAAGGGAACTATTTAAATTCCAAGGAATTTTGAAAATATTAAAAAAGTTTTAAAGGAACAATTCGTTTTTATAATTATTATCTTTCAAAATATTGATCTGCAGGATCGAAATTTAAAGAAAATTTTTTTTTTGATGTCCTTTATTGTTTGTATCCTTCACGCGTTCTATATTTTTCGTAAGAAAAAAATCTATAAAATTCAAATCAACTTTTTTAACGGATTTACTTTTTTACAAAGTTTGACAAATGAAATATTCGCCAAGAAATATTGAGTATATTTTAATAATTTGAAGGACTTACAAAGTATTTTAAAGATCTTATGAAATTTTTAGAATTGTATGGAATTTTTAAGAAATTGAAAAAGTTTCAAAAGATTTCAAATAATTTAAAAGGATTGATGATATTGTAGAGTATTCTTAAAATTTCCAAGAAAATTAGAATAGACTAAAAAATTTCAAGGAATTCCAAACGATTTTAATATTCTAGGGATTTTTTTAAATTCTAAGGAATTTTCAAGATATTCAGAAATCTACTCGGATTTAAAAAGATTGCTTAGGATTGAAACTATTTAAGGGTATTTTTTAAATTCCAAGAAATTTTAAATATATTCCGATAGTGTAAACGAATTCCAAAGGAATTCCTATGGGTTTTAAGGATCTTAAGGAATTTCTAGAATTATAAGGATTTTTCAAGATATTGAAAAAGTTTGAAAATAATTCAAAAAATTTAAAAGCATTGGTGATCTTTTAAGGTATTTTCAATAATTCAAAGGAATTTTTAAGATATTTAAAAAGTTTCAAAGGATTTCAAAAAAAAAAATCCTGATTGATAATATTTTTGGGTATTTTTAATGATTCTAAGAAATATGGAACTGATTTCAATAATTTGAAGCAATTGCAAAGGATTTAAAAATATCTGGGATTTTTCTCTAATTCGAAGGAATATTTTAAAGAGGATTTTAATAGTTTGAAGGCATTTTAAAAGACTTTAAAGCATAGGGAATATTTAAGAGTAATTAAGAATATTCAGACGATTTGTGAATAGATTTAAAAAATTGGAACAAATTCCAAAGGATTTTAAAAAATTCTTGGATTTTTTTTTTAATTCATACGATTTATTATTATTTTAGATGATGGTATCTTTGAATAATGTTACAAAGTTTCAGTATTTTCTAAAATATTAAACTTTTTCGCCCTTTTTCACTTAGACTTTAATAATGCTGTTCCTTATCCAGATTTTAAAAATTTTTCTATTTGTATTTCTCTGTGAATAAAAATCTGATTTGTGATACTAGGATAAGAAGACAAACAATCTAGCAACTTACTTACAATAGTTAGTAAATAAGTTTTGGGGGGAAAAATTATGCTTTAAGGCTTTATATATCTCTGATGATAGTGCTGATTATTATTATCATTTATTTTTTGTTTTTTCAGAGATTGAGTTATATAAAAATATTTTTAAGGGATATATTATAAATCTTCTTAATGTCAAAAATTTTATTTTTGGACTCTTTTGCTATTTCACAAAGTTTGGCCTAAAAATTTATTTTCTGTTTTTTTTTAAAGATCTATAACGATCAAAACAAAAAACCCTACTCATCTTATCAAAAAAGCGTATGAATTAAATTTCTTTTAGTTTTTAGTAACATTTTTCAGAATCAACTGAATACTTCACGTCTTACCAACAAATGTTTTTGAGAAGAACCTTTTTTTGTTAATCGTTATTTTTTAAAATTATTTCGAAGTAAGAAACCAGATTAGTAATTTTCATTATTATTTAAAATTTGCATGGTCTTTTTTTTTATAAAAATCATTTCTAATACATAAATCGCTAGTTTTTCTGGTAAATAAATGTTTTGTTACATTTTTAAAAAAATTTATAATTTTTTGAGCAATTTTCACTTAGAATAAAGATAAAAGATATCGTCTTATGTAAAAAATTTTAAGGGATTTCCTAAAATTTCAATGAATTAAAAAGATTTTGGGATATTTCAAAAAACACTTTCAAGAATTTTTTTAAAAATTTAGGGTATTTTAAAAAATTCCATGAAGTTTTGATTAAGTTTCAATCAGTTGAAAAAATACTGAAGAATATTCAAATTTGTAAGAAATTCTTAAATATTTCAAGAGATATTCAAGCTATTTTAAAAGTTCCGAAGGATTTCAAAAGAAATAAAAAAATTAAAATTTTTTGCATAATTTAAAAAATTCATATAAATTGGGAATATATTTCAATAAGGAAAAGGGATTCCAAAGTACTTTAAATATTTACGAAAATCCTGACAGGTCCAAGGAATATTGAAACAATTTTAAAAGTTTTAAAAGATTCCAAAATGAAAGGTTTTTTTTTAATTCCAAGAAAGTTGGAATAGTTTCCAATAATTAAAAGGAATTCCAAAGTACTTCAAAGATTCTAAAGAATTTTTTAAAATTCTAAGCAAATTTCAAGATGTTGAACAGGTTTCGAAGAATTTGGACACTTTTGCTATTTCACAAAGTTTGGCCAAAAAATTTATTTTCTGTTTTTTTTTAAAGATCTATAATGAACAAAACAAAAAACCTTACTCATCTTATCAAAAAAGCGTATGAATTAAATTTCTTTTAGTTTTTAGTAACATTTTTCAGAATCAACTGAATAATTCACGTCTTACCAAAAAATTTTTTTGAGAAGAAATTTTTTTTGTTAATCGTTTTTTTTTAATTATTTCGAAGTAAGAAACCAGAATAGTAATTTTCATTATTATTTAACATTTCCATGGCCTTGTTATTTTTATAAAAATCATTTCTAATACATAAATCACTAGTTTTTCTCGTAAATAAATGTTTACATACTTTTTTAAACAATTTATAATTTTTTGAGCAATTTTCTGTCAGAATATAGATAAAAGATAGCGAATTTGAGCATTTTTGGAATTTTATCCTAATTTTTTTAGATGTATTTTTCCCAACATTTTTCACTTTTTTTCAACTTTAATTTATTTTATGGTAATAATTAATTAAACTTAAAAAACATAATTAATAAAATCTTTCACAGGATTTCAAAATATTTCAAATATTTAATGGTATTT
>JAWWLR010007013.1:0-11788 GCA_035041075.1 Acraspis erinacei
CAATTCCTTCCTTTACACACCACTTACTTTCCTTTTTTTCTTTCCCTTATTTCCACTGAGTTCCTTATTTTTATTTCATCTACTTATCCTCTCCTTACTTGCCCTTATTTCTCCTACTATCCACTGTGAAAATTTCTTTTGATTTACCTACTTTTCTCTCCACTCGTATTCTCTGCTAACCCTCCACAACATTTCACAAGTTTTTCCTATTCACATTTTCAGTAATAATTCCTCTCCACTCGACGTACGTACTTCGATCCTTATTTCACCTCACTACTCCTACCCCTCCTTCTCTTATTTTCCCAGCTTTCCCCTACATCCGCTTCCCTCATATCCAATCACTTCCCCTACCAGATTTTCCCTCACATCAACCACTTTATATTTCCTTAATTCGCCTCCTTTCTCCTACTTTCCCTCCCATTTTGTTACCTGTAATTAATAATTTAAATTCAACTAATTCTTTTATCTTCATTTCCTCTTACTTCCCTTAAGATTCATTCTTTTATTTTCCTTTATTTGTCCTACTTCCCCATTCATTATCTCCTCTCTTTTCTTCTACTTAACTTCCTCTTATTTTCCCTTGCTTGCAGTACTTTCACTCCTCTTATTTTACCACGGTTCCTCTACTATCCCTTCCCTTATTTCCCCATAGACTCTTATTTCCTCTGTTTATCCTCTCCTCATTTCTCCTAATTTAACCTCAACTCTCCTACTTCCCGTTCCGTCTTTTCACCTTTAATTATTCATTTAATTTCTCATACTTTTACTTTCTTCATTTCCCCTTACTTTCCTTACTTTTCTTTCCTTTATTTTCCTTTACTTCTCCTACTTCCTATTACCTTATTCCCTTTATTTTCCTCTACTTAACTGTCTCTTATTTCTCTTTATTCCTCTCTTTCTATACTTTCAGTCCCTTTATTTCTCTTCAGTGTCTGTTCTACTCCTTCTCTTATTGCCCCTGGAATTACCTGATTCAGCTCTCTGTATTCTCCGCTCGATTTATTCCTTTCCCACAACTCATTTTCCCTATTTTCCTTCCCCTTATTTCCCCTGTTTTCTGTCTTCTCATTTCCTCTACTTATGCTCTCCGCATTTACCTTTATTTCCCCTACTATGTCTTCCAAAATTTTCTTTTGATTCGCCTCCTTCTCGTCCCATAATTTCCTCTCACTTTCCTTACTTCCCCTCTCCTCAATACCGTTTACTGTCTCTATTTTCCATCCC
Source organism: Acraspis erinacei (assembly GCA_035041075.1). Classification (NCBI taxonomy): domain Eukaryota; kingdom Metazoa; phylum Arthropoda; class Insecta; order Hymenoptera; family Cynipidae; genus Acraspis; species Acraspis erinacei. Next base: position 1,225 of record JAWWLR010007013.1, read on the forward strand.
CTTATTTTCCCCTCCCCAAATTCCCATTCATTTTCCCTCATTTTATGTCACTTTCCATAATTCCCCTCCCTTTAGTTTTAATTGCTTCAGTTGATGATTCTTAAGTCTATAATTTCGACATTGATTTTTTATTTTTTCTAATCCTAAATTTTTTCACAGTATTAAATTCTATGTTAATGGACGAAGATAATCCACTCCACCAACCTGGCCGGTATCCTCCCCTCCTTAAAATAGATTCTGAAGAACCAGCTTATAAATTTAACTTTATGGACACCGATTTTTTGGTCTGGGAACATCCTCGTACCAAAGAAGTCATAGATATTACAATTCATCCCAGGTGTGACAATCGTCGCCCACCTCCTTCTGATCAAAGAAAATATGGTATTGTGCCTAGAAACGTTGAATCACATGGCATACATTTTGTGATATTTATAGGAACCGTACATATTAGAGGAGGTGTACAAAAAAAGATTATAGGGGCTGACCTTCTATCTAATGTACTGGGGGCAATTTCAAAATAATTTGCACATTCACTTCTGGCATATTTCGGCCGATTCTATTTTTCTCTTCGGGCATATCTTGCCGTAATTTAAGTTTCACTTCCGGAAATTTTTGTCCGGAGGTGAATTTTTAAACTTGTTAAAATTGCCCTTAAAGCATTTGCAGGTAGTTAGTGCAGGCATAAAATTTAATTTTCTATTCCGGAATATTTTTCCGAAGTTGAAGTTTTAAATTTAGTGGAATCTACATTCAATTTCTTGTAATTTATCATCAATTCTTTGGAATTATTCAGAAATCTTTCAAATTCAATTATGTTGACGATAAAATATTCCCGAAGAGAAAATTTAAATCATAACGAACTGAAAATTATTATTTGATGATAATGTTTTTAGTTTGAAATTATCAAACAGAATGGGCCTCTACGTTTCATAGGCTTTACGTTATAATTTATTTGGGAAAAAATCTGTAGAGTACAAAAGATTTGGGCTTGTTAAATACTCGCCACAATTAGGTTTATAAAATTATCAAAAAGTATATTTTAATCAAATAAAGTTTACTCTGACGTAAAAGAATTTTATTTCTTCTATCAAGCACTTTACGCATATTTGACATTTTTCTCAAGTTGAATAATATTTTGGCAATAAATCTTTTTATTAAAAGGAATCATTTGTAGCTTTAAATTGCGAAATTTTAAAATTAGTATATAAAAAAATTTTAACATTGAAATAAAGAATAAATATTTATGTATTTCAATAAAGAAAAAATATCTCATCGAAAATGTTAATTTGAAGAAGCAGTAAAAAAATGTGCAAATTTTTTTTAATTATATAATTTTAAGCAATTTGAAGCTAGACAAATCAATTTATGCATTAAAATTTGTTCTGGCATCATTTTCAAAATTCCCTTAAAAATTTGTGAAAAAAAAATCTTTTAAAAATTTTCGAGAAATCCTGGAAAATCCTGTAACTCAATAAATTGCTTCTAAATATTCCAGATTTTATTTGGAATATTTTCCAAATTTTTAAAAATATTTTTAAAAATTAATCAAAATTATCAAAAATATACCTTTTGTTTTAAATGTTTTGAAATCTTTTCAAATTTAAAATTATTTTAGAATATTTTCTAAATTTACAAATATATCTTAAGCTGAAAATTTAACTATTGGGAGGAAAATTCCTTCATTTTTAATATTTTTAAGAAAATTCAATTATTTTGTCAAAAATTAATCTTTTTAAGTAAGAAATGTATCTTCTTGATTGAAAAGCCAACTGCTTGATGAAAAATTAATTTTTCTTTTGTTAAAAATACATTTTTGTGGTCAAAGAAATTTTTGAACATTTATCTGTTTTAATTAAAAATTCGATTATTTTGGTAGAAAAATCATATTTTTGTGCTGAAAATTAAACTATTTTGTTAAAAATCCAGACCTTTGACAAAAATATAAAAAAATGACATAAAAAAACAATTTTTCCCTCTACATATGCCCCAACAATGCATTTGTTTATTAAATTTATTTAAAAAGAAAATGTAAATTTTATTAACTAATTTTCAATTTTGTTCAAATTATCAAGAATTTCTGAATTAAAAAGACTGACATCGCAAAAAAACAAATTTTTCCATCCACAGATAAGCCGATGATACATTTTTTTGTTAAAATTCTTTTAAAACAATCATAAAATTAATCAATAAATTATGAATTTGTTCCGCACATATCATGAAGTTCCGGATTGAAAAAATGACATCGAAAAATCAAGTTTTCTCTTAAAAATGCCTGAATAATTTATATTTTTAATAAATTTGTTTATAGTATTAACAATAATAATCTCAAGAAGTAAATTCTTCATAAATATATTGTTTTTATCCCAATTTCTTTCAATGTAACTATAAAAGACGTAAAATTATGAAAAATCGTGTAAAAGATTCTTTCAACAAATAATTTATTTATAACAAACTCAACTGTTTTTAGTTTAAAATAACTCTCCAGAAAATATCTGGTTGAATCAACCAGAATTGTAGCTAAATAAGCCAATACTATTTTTTCTGATTAGAGTAACCAGAAATCTGGTTGATTTAAGCAGGCATTTTTTTTGAGGGAACAATATTTTTCGATAAAAATATTAACTTTTTTTTGTAGAGAATTAATCTTTTTTGGAGGAAAATTTTATTATTCTGTTGAAAATTCAACAATTTTGTAATAATTCAATCTTTTTTATTAAAAATTAACTTTTTTGTAGAGAATTAGTTTTTTTTAACTTAATTTCTTGTGATAAAAATTTTACTATTGCATTTTTGGTTAAAATTAATCTGCTTCAATTAAAAAAATTGAACTAATTGTTTGAAAATTTATGTAAATGATTGAAAATTCCTATATGTAGGAAATTAACTTTTTTGTTTGAAGATTCAACTATTCGCTTAAAAATTTATTTATTTTGTTGAATATTCGCCTTTTGGTTGAAAATTCAACTATTTGGTTCACATCTAATGTATTTTCTTGAGAATTCATCTTTTTGGTATAAAATTAATCTAATTCCTAATTGAAAATTTAACTGTTAAGAATAATTATAATAATAATTAAATAAATAAAGAACTAATAACTAAAGAAATAATAATAATGAATTATAATAACTGTTTAGAATAATTGATGTATTTTGTTCAAAATCCTTTTTGCTTATTGTTGTACAAAAAAAAATTTTTAATAATAAATGCAATTGTTTTGTAGAAAATTAAACTATTTTTGTTTTAGAATAAGTCTTTTTTATTTGAAATATTAATGCTTCCATTTTTCGATGGAAATGCATCTTTTCATTTTGAAAATTCGTCTTTTATTTGTTAAAAAATAATTTATTTAACTGAAAATTCAGCCATTTTTTTTAAATTCCACTGATTAGTATAAAATAAATTTTTTGTTTAAAATTTAGTTTATTAAGTTGAAAATTCATTTGTGTTGTAGAAAACTCGTATTTTTTGCTGAAAAGTTCTACAGTTTTGTAGAAAATTCAACCATTTGGTAGAAAACTCTACTTATTTGCAAAAGAATTTTGTTTTTTTTTTGTAATAAAAATTTAAATATTGAATTTTTTGTTCAAAATTTAATTTTTTGGTTGAAAATTTATTGAAGATTTGTATTTTTTTGTCGAAAAGTAATCTTGTTCATTGAAGATTCAACTATTCGGCAAAAAAATTCAACATTTTGAATGACATTATTTATTTTATTTTGTTTATTTATTTATTTTAAACAAAAAAGGTCTTTTATATTATAAAAGATGGTCCTTAAACAAAATACTTTCATTTTCAACAAAATAATTACATTTTTAACCTATAGCTGAATTTTCAACCTAAAAAGATATATTCCTAACAAAAAAGTTTCATAGTTTATATTTCAATAAAAAAGATGGAATTTATATACGAAAAACGAATTTTACAAATGAAAAGACCAATTTTCAACTAATAAAGATTTTTCTCTCAAGGAAAAATAAAATTTTATCTAAATTGTTGAAACTGGCGCACTTTAACCCAATAAAGGTAAAATTTCAAACCCAGAAATTTTTTTAACAAAAAATGAGATTTTTCAACTAAAAAAGATGAATCTTGAAAATTTTGAAAAGTTACATTTTTAACTAAAAAATTATTTTAAACCCAAAAAATGCTATTCTGCTAAACAGTTAAATTTTGAAACAAATAAGTTTTTACGCAAAAAATTAAATTTTCATTTCAAAAAGACGAATTTTTAAACAAAAAGGATAACTTTAACAAAATTGTTGAATTCTTTGGCAAACAGTTACATTTTTATCAAAAAAAGATGAAATTTCTCTTAAAACGGATAATTTTTTATTTAAAAAATGGATAAATTTTCATTAAAGAAGGATGCCAGTTGACTTTTCAAGATTAAAATATGAATTTTTCAACCAAAAATAAGTTTCTCTTAACCAGATGAATTTTTATTTAAAAAAATTATTAATAGTTGAATTTTCATCGAAAAAAGAATCCTGTTGACTTTTCGATCCATACAGAAGAATTTTTTCAACCAAAAAGATTAATTTTTAACAAAACAATTGAAATTTCTACCTAAAAGTTGCATTTTTATCCAAGAAAGATGATATTTGTACTAAAACGGAGGAATTATTATTAAAAACGACACCATTTTTTTTTTTAATCTGAACTTTCATCCACAAAAGATTTCTGTTCAATTTTCTACACAAAATAAAAATTTTAAACAAAAAGTAAATTTTCTACGAAATAGTTCAATTTTCAACAAAATAGTAGAATTTTCAACCAAAAAGTATGAATTTTAAACAAGATATTTTAATTGTCAACCAAACAGTTGCATTTTTATCCAGGATAGTTGAAGTTTCTCTTAAAAGAAATTAATTTTGAATTAAAAAATTTTCTTTCTGAATAGTTGAATTTTCATCCAGAAAGGTGAAATGTCTCTTAAAACAGATGAATTTTTAATAAAGAAAAGAGAAAAAGAAAATTTGCATTTCAATCCAAGAAAGATGTTATTTCTGCTAAAGTAGGTGAATTTTAAAATCCAAATGGCAAACTTTCAAAAAATAGTTAAATTTTTCACCGTACAGATCCATTCTTATTCAAGAAGAATGAAGTTTCTTCTAAAACCAAACAGCATAATTTTTAACAAAATTGTTAAATTTTCAACCAAACAGTTGAATTTTTGTAAAAAAAAAACAAGGAAATTCTACTAAAACAGATGAATTTTCAAACAAAAAGAAAAACATTTTTAAAAAACAGTTGAATTTTCAACGAAAATGATTTCAATGGACTTTTCAATACAAAAATACGAATTTAAAAAAAGGCACTGTTGTAGGAAGAAGCTGAATTTTCAACAAAAAAGTTGCATTTTTATCCCAGAAAAAGTTTTCATCCAAAAAAGATTTGCGTGGATTGATCAGCAAAAAAAATATATATTTTAAGCAAAAGGTTAATGTTCTACGAAAAGAGCTGATTTTCTAAGCAGAAAAGACGAATTTTTATCAAAACAGTTAAATATTCAACCAAATAATACAATTTACAACTAAAAAGATCATCTTCAGGAGAAATTTTTTGCGAAGTTCCAAAACTTGCGTACATGAGTGATGTACGATCCCTTATATTATTCTTCGTTTTCTTGTCCATACATGAATGCTACTAGTTTTAAAAATGATATTTGCAAAATGTTAGTATCTCTAGCTTCAACAGAAGCTAGGATAAGGATCAAAAATATATTCTTTAATATTTTATAATTCAATGTTTAAAATTCAAATTCTTCGTTTTCTTCCCAATAAATGAATGCTACTAGATCTATAACGATATTTGTAAAATATATTTTTTCCGGATTCAACAACCTTTTGTTAACAATAGCTTTAAGAAGATAGAACAGTCAAGTGGATACAATAATATTTGTGAAATAAATAGAACCTAAAGAAATCAAAGAGATCATGAAGTTTTATATTCATAATTAATGCTATTAATGTATATCTTAGAAAATATCACAGATTAAAAAAAAATTTACTAATATAGAAGACTCTGAAAAAGTTGATAATATTTATAATTTTGTTTATTTAATAAAATTTTAAGGATGCAATAAAGTTGATATCGGTGAAACTGTTCGTCGGTTAAATAATAAAATAGCCGAACATAAAAGGGATTGTAGAATTGGCAACTTAAATACAGGTCTCTCACAAGATTCTTGGAATTTTGATCATTATTTTCTTTTCGAATGTAAACCTCACAAAATAAATACATTTGTCAAATTTTTTTAGCCAAGCGCTACCAAGCGCCACATTGAATTGCGTCTTTGATTGACAGAGGGTCTAGTACTCAGCTTGGTGCTGCAACCTATGATTAGTTTTGCATCATGAACCCCATTATAATGACATCATCAATTAATTAATTAATTCCCAATGTATTTGGCGCGCTTTTCATTTAGAATTGATTTTGTCAATCTATAACTAAAACTTTCTTTACCGTAATATTCCTTCATTTGTTCTTTACGTCACATCAACTTGTTAGCTGTCTTTACAGCAATTTTAACTGCAAAAATGTGAAATATTTTGAACATTTTGGGAAATTTTTTTATTTCTACAGTTTCCCAGTACCTATTAGGGACTATCCATAATTTATGTAACACCTTTTTTAACAAATCATCATTGTATTTATCATACTTTTCTAAATTTCAAACTATAGTATTTGAATTGGGTGCGCTACCATGTTGTTAAGATGCCAATATCGTTGATGTCTCATTCAACAAAGTCGGAAGCTAAGGCGTGGCAAGAATTAAATATTATTTGCAAGAAACTGAAAGTTGATCTCCCGTCAAAGGAAGATTTGGCAAAAAATGCACAAAAAAATGATTGACTCACGGATTAAATTTGGCTGCTCAAAATAAATCTATTTCTATTTTTCCATCAGTACACGATAATTAAGTAAGAACATTTGATATAATAGAGAAACACAAAGACACAAGATAGGGTACCAAGGTAACACAAAACAAAAAAACAATCATACCACAGAGATCGTATCGCATTTACATTCTAATTTTAACACTTCCCCTCGAGACAAACTCTGCCAAATAAAAAACTTTAAATTTCTGCTAATCCTAGAAGACGAATACATCTATCGTTCTTTGGTTTTGCTAACGCCTTAGTCAAAACATTAGCAGCCATATCCTCAGATGCCACGTGCTCCAAATGTACTTGATTTGATTCCACAAACTCGCGAATAAAAGTATGCCTAATGTCGATATGCTTAGACCGAGCATGATAGATAGGATTAGTTGCTAGTTGCTGAGCTTTGTAATTATAAACTTTTAGCCTAATTGATTTAACATTTAACGCTCCGAGTTCTAGTCCAAATTTCTAAGATTTCTTTTCTTCCTTTGCTGCTTCACTCAAAGCCATATACTCGGCCCCGATCAATCATAGAGCAACTGTACGTTGCTTTCTGGAATCCCATGAAACAATTCTATTGTTGATCATGAAAGCATAGCCTGTGAAGAATCGCCGGTTCTCAATTGAACCTCCCCAGTCTGCATCAACATATCCCTGCAAAGGACTATTGCCTCTTCTGTAGAAAATCCCAAGATCACTTGTCCCTTTTAGGTATCCAAGCAATCTATCCGCTGCATTCCATTGAGTCTTGTCGAAGCAGTTATTAAATTGACTCAGTAGACTTGTGGTGTGAGCAAGGGCTGATCGTGTTGCCACAGATAAATAAAACAAGCACCCAATCAGTTGTTTATAAGGTGGTTTCTCGCCATCTGCATAAGACCAATATTTGTTTCTAACTAGCTTATCAGAATTGGTAAAGTCCATTCCCAAACAGCGTTGGAGATTCCCGATATCTTTACCCTCGAAAAATGTTCTTAGATTTCCAACAAATTTTTCAACCTCTTCAGTGTCTTCGCACATCACAAGGATATCGTCAATGTAGATGACAATGATCATTAACTTCCCCTTTTTGTTATTTAGGTAGACAGAAGCATCCAATTTCGTCGGTTACACTCCAATGGATCGTAAATCCCTATTCAGATGCCTGTATCAGGCGCGCCCAGCTTGTTTTAGTCCACACATGGCTTTCTTCATCAGGCATACCTTGTCATCACGTTCAGGTTCATTCAAAATTATTTTAGCCTTGTTAGTTAATCCATCCTGGCTTTCTCCCTTGCTGATAATGTACCTAAGAACATTTTTCAATCCACTTTGAACTTCCATAGATACTGTTTCTTCTAGGTTCCCATTGAGTTATGCCGTTTCTACATCATATTGTTGAATATGCATCTTTCTTTGAGTAGCATAAGCTATGTCAGTTTGTATGGACCTCAAACTTACGAATCTCTCCCATATTCCTGGGAGCTCGCTTTGGCTATGATTCTAGGTTTTTTTCTTATTAGAACACCATCCAAACCATATTCATTTTGTAGCCCAAAACAAATACTAATTACTTTGGATGATTCAGATCTGTCAATCATGTTCCATGTATCCTTCATTAAAATCGATTTTATCTCGTCAGCCATGGCCACCATCAATTCGTTGAAATCTTGACTGGTCAATGCTTGGTTGAGAGGAATTTCAGTTGCCTTGAAAGATATTTCGAAAAGGGCTTACAGCCTTCCCGCATCCAGTTGTTCATTCAGTGTAAACCCATGAAAATCCTCATTGTCAGAATCTAGTTGACCATCTTGAGCAAAACCACGAAAATCCCCGCTGTCCAATTCTTCATCAGGATTATTAGGCATCTCCTGCACGAACTCATTAAACTGATCATCCAAGCTTCGATCAGCACAGAAATCGATTTCGGAAAATTTATCCTCGTTCTCCAATTCGGTCACGTGTTCGAATGAACTTGTCATTCCTTTAATAAGGTCTTCATTAGAATCGAAATTCTTCTAGTTCTTGGTCGTTCGAATTTGAGATTCCTCTAAGAATTTTACATCCCTGGACATTACGACTCTCCTTTCGTTTGGTCACCAAACTCTATAAGACTTAGATTTTGAGCGATATCCAACAAAGATACCTTTTCTCGTGATGACTCGTAAGGCGTCTTTCCATTGAGTTTACTTGTCAGCGATCTGTTCCGAATGTAATTCGCCGTATTAAAAGCTTCCGCCCAGAACGTTGCTGGCAATCCCAATTGTATCAAAAGATACCTCGACATGTCCATCAATGTTTTGTTTATCCGCTCAGAAACCCCATTTTTTCTGGATTATCAGGAACTGCTAGTCTTCGTAACATTCCGTGTTTCTGGAGCAAATTGTCAAAATCCTTCTCATCTCGATTCTTTTGGCTTATGAACCTAAACTCACGCCACCTAGAAGAATCATCGATGAAAGTGACGAAATAGACTTTCTTTTCAAGAGAAGCCACGCGCCTTGTTCCAAAAACATCGGAATGTATTATCTCTCCAACACTCGACACTCATTGTGATATTTTAGGAAACGGAGATCGACACATCTTCCCATCTAAGCAGACAGCACATTCAAAATCTGGATTTAATCCATTCATGTTGACAAGTTTAATACGTTCAGTCCTGATGGCTTCACGAAGAGATTGAATATTTAAATGGCCCATGCGGATGTGCCAATCCTCCAGAGAATTTTTCTTCGGCCTCTTTTTTGACAACCGTCTGCAAAATTTGCTTAAACTCTGCATCGCTTGACCCACTAAAAAAAATATAATTCCTTTTTGCGATTTGCATTGAGCAACACGTTTCTATAATTATCAACTATCTCGGCCTTGGTTTTACTGAAAATAACATCATCGTTAAGACCGTCGCAGTTACCTTCTCGAATATGTTCGTGCTGGCATTGCTAGCCATATTTAATTTTCCATAAGCACTATTTTGAAAAATTTTCATACCTGGAATATACGAAATGTAGATGCACATGGAATTTGCATCTACAGCCAACACACGATTTTAAAAGATTCCGCTTCTAACAACACTCCAGACGCTGCTAGCAAACATACATCTTCGGAAATTTTTCTAGTCTGTTCTTTAAGAAAATTTTTCTTACAGTTTTTCGCCCAATGTCCGATCCAACCTCACTTAAAAAACTTCATTTTAGAATCATCTCTTTCCGTTTTCCTCATGCCCATCTTGCCTATAATTCATATTTTTATGCCTCGACCTTTTCGCGACCATCGCGTTTTTTTACCGTTTTAGTACTCATATCTTTACGCGCGTCAAATTATTCTCCAATTTTTATTAGAAATTTTTCTACAGCCGGTAATTCATGACGAGATGACATTGTACACTGAAAGTTCTCAAAAATATCGGGTTAACTTCGCAAAGGCATGACCGTCAAGAAATCGTTATTAACCCTCTCACCGTACACCTCATTCCAGCACACTGGTGCGAATCGGGCTTTCACGATTTCTGCAGTTGATTTCGAGATAAAAAAATCTGCCCGCTGCGCGGGCACATTCTTCTCGAACGCCTAGGGCGCGCGGGTGTTGGTTCTCGCGCTTTACGCTCGATAATATATTAATCTAGCGCTTCGCGCTCGATAATTTATTTACCTCGTGCTACGCGCTCGGTCTTTATATATTCCCCACACTTGTGCACATGC
>JAWWLR010007049.1:0-11785 GCA_035041075.1 Acraspis erinacei
TTAAATCCGAAAATACAACGACGCTTGAAATTTTGTTATTCTTCTTCAATTGTACCCCTAGCGAATTTCGTGGTATCTTTCAAAATACAACGTCTGATACTAGTAATACATTCCCATTTAAAGTCAGCTTTCACTGAAATAGTCTTAATTCTTATTTCAAATGCAAAGAGCCATTAAAATAAAAATAAATGAAGCATCCCTTTTCCAGCTCGCACTATTCTTCAACACTAACCAATACGGACAAATTAAAATATATGCCTTGAATTTATGTCCGTGGGATGTTTATATTTCATAAATCAGTCCAAGCAATTAACATCAGCTTAAGCCAACGAGGCTTCGTCGGTCAAGATGAAGCGATATTTTCATCGTGTGTCTACAAAAATCCAAATCTATATCGAAAAATGTTTTCAACATTCATAACGGCTGTGGACACCTTTCTGAAGATGTATATTAAGATAAAAAATCTTAATTAATTTAGGCTTAAAAACTATTCTCTAATATTCTTTCGCCTTGATAAAGGATTGTAAGTTCTAAATAGAATGAAAGAAATTTTAATGGATTTTAAAGATTTTAATAGTGTTTTGAAAAATTTCTAAGCGGTTTAAAATATATCAGAACAATACATAATACATACTGTGTTTCTTATCTCATAAATTCCACATGCCAAGAACTCAACCTTGTGAGATATTTGGATTTCATAAATGAGTTTTTGATACGATTTCTAATTTTACATAGTCGATATCCATCCTAAGATATTCTACTTGACGTATTAGAATAACATAAAAGAAGCTTTGTTAAAAATTTTTTTTAAAGAATTGCCTAACCAGAAAAAATTCACTTATGCATTATGCGCAGAAAATATTGAATTATGAATTAGAATGTGTAGGCTCCAGAAGCTACAATCATCGTTATATAAAGCAAGAAATCCTGACGCAACCGGGACGCGTAGCTTATCCACTTCTGCTCCTTCCATTCTAAGGTAAGCAAGAACCGAAAATGTATGCAATACACTTCTTACAACAGTGTTACTTAGAGTCCAGTTTCTAGCCATGGGTGACCTTACACGACAACGGCGTAGTTAGCGATAAAGATTTCACATCTGGACACGATATTAGAGCTACCAAGCTTTGTGAAATGCTATGACGAACAGTACGATGGGATTAAATCAAGTGATCCCAGAAGAACAGCCTTCTGCATTTTGCTAGCGATGGACGGAGCCTGACACCGTCAAACCGGAATTTTCTTTTGTAGGCCAAGATATGAATCTTTGGTACAGCCTTCTCAGTTCGACAAGAAGACCTTGGTATATCGTGCGTTTTTCCTCCTCCTTTACCATGCTGTTAACATCAGCTGATGCCCAGAATTTAATCATTTAAAACATCTTAGTCTTTAGATCTTGGAGGACAATATCAGGATTTGTAACCCTGATACGTTAACTTTTTGAAAATAGTAATTTGCAGTAGATATTACACTGATCATTCTACATATTGGACTGAAATTTTCCCCGGGCGTATAGAAAGACGGACACTAGGTCAACACCACATAATTGCCAAAGATGGTAGTACATTACTTTTAGAGCCGCATAGTTTCTCTCAGTAAGCTAAGCTTTCTACAATGCCGTCTTGACAGGCAAAAACAAATACCTCAGTCTCCGATCTCAATCCAGCAGGTTTAAGAAAAGTGTTGAACGGACCGATCAATAGCTCTTCTGTCCAGTATAATGCTGTAGAATTTACCATGAAGTGGCTTGTTAGCAATTTCTCTTAGTAGAAGCGAATTCTCTGCCATATATACGCAGCTTTTGGGCATCAGAGGTTTTTCGATGCAGATACTAAACCCCTACCTCCGTCATATCCAGGGAGATAAATACGAGGTCTGTGATGATTATGTCTTATGATTATCGATGATAATGACTTCGACGGATTGTCATCATCTTGGAATTCCCTCGGTCAAGTTGCTTCAACTCATTGAGTCCCATTTTACTGCACAAAACGTGTAAAGCTGTATAGGAATGTTTAGGATATTGGTCGGCTGGATCTTGTTCTTCCCAGAAAATTTTGAAGCATACATTTTTCCGAGAATTTTGCGATAATTTCTTTCATTAAATTATTTAATTAATTAATTTATTTAATTTTTTGTGTGATTGTATTTCCGCGAAATAGTTTCAGATCTTGATGGTCAAGCGATAATATGCTTTCTTTAATGTGTCTTCCTTTGTGTAAATGGACGCAGGCACACTTGTCCAGACAAGAGCTCATGATAATTACTTTACACTACCTTTTTACCATCGGCATAAGATTCTTAAGGACCTATTTTGAAGAGGGAAATAGTTTAAGGTCTTTCAGGTATTAAAGGTGGTTGACATTAAATTATTTTATGTTCTGCGGGCCACATAGGTATCTAGAGCTTTTGTCTCGAAGCATTATAAATAGAGGCAAGAGGGAGATGCAAAAAATTATCGGAATTAGAGATTCTCCTTTGAAGACTTCCCTTTTATGTGCGATATAGCTAAATAATCACTTGCCTTTTTTTAGGTGGCATGAAAAATCTTGTCTGGGATAAAAGCATCAGCTCTTTCATACGTTACACTAGTTTTAGATGCGCCTTCAGGCATTCTAGGAGTTTAATAAGAAGCTCATAATTCGTCTATCGAATGCCTTTCAATAGTCAATCCAAGCCATGGGCATATTGCATCGATACCTGATGTAATCCTGGGTAAAACCCTGGCTATTAATAGGTTCTTCCTGCAACCTGCCAACTCTCTCTTGTATTCGCGTTGTTCAACTACTAAACTCCATACCGTATCCACAGATTGTGAGGCCCTCTCTTTCAGGAAGCAAGTAAATAGCTTGTAGCTGGTGTTTAAACAAGCTATGGACTAGTAGTTCTTTGGATTTGACAAATCTCCGGTATTAGGGATAGGGATCAGGACCGTGCGTTCTTCCAGTGACCACTACGAGATGGATTATTCTCAGTTTAAGAAAATAGTAAATATACGAGATAGATTTTGGTGCGAAGATAAGAACTTCTTCAACCAACAATTGTTGATTTTATCTGGCCCTAACGCTCAAAGGTTCTTCGTTTTAGCATAAAATTTCCTTAGTTCTTCAGCAGTAATTAGTGCAACTTTCTCCTGTGAACGTTGCAACAGTTTCTTCTAGCAAAAGTTTTGAAAGAGTGAGATATCTGAATCATCTTCATTAAGATTTTTTTCACGAACAAAATATGAATTTGTAAACAAGACATAAGTTTCTATGGAAAAAATATAGAATTGTCATTCCAGAAAGACGAATTTAAACAGAAAATGATAACCTTTTAACAGAATTTTTTATGCTCTATCAAATAATTGAACTTTTGGCCGAAAAAGATTCCAGTTGAATTTTCAAGATTAAAATATGATTTTGTTAACCAAAAATAGGTTTCTAAGTAACAAAGCATAAATTGTAAGTAAAAAGAACATTATCTAGGAAATAGTTGAATTTATAAAAAAAAACTTTCATTTTTATGCAAGTAAGATGCAATACTTCAACTAATAACGAATATGTTCGCAATATGTTTGCAAAAATTACAGACATTTCTTATGATTAATCAGCAATCACGTAATTTTTCATCTTGTCCTTGTTTCAGATGTAGGTTTTCTTGCTGTGTGAAATTTACAAGTTACGATGAGGACGCGAAATTTCCTATATCTTCGAGTTAAAAAAATGATGAACCAAAAGAACTAGGTATTCTTCTATACCAAGCGGGTTTAAGTATTTATGATACTTAGCCACGGCATGATACTTTTTCGTATTCTTAGTCGATTTGTTATGAAAAATTCTTGATTTTGATATTTTAAATTTTATAAGAGAAAACATCAATGAGTAAAAAAATTAAATCGGTATTTCATGATAAGACTATTAATTTCTCTTTTTTCTTTGCGATCTACAACATAATGTAAAATTAACTGAGAAAATTTCATTTTTATATGGCAGCCATAATTATAACTAGTTGTTTCGTTCATTGTATAACTTTTACGATAAATAGTTCTTCTTTAAATGCATCTTATCCAACTCAGCAAATTATACAGTTAAATCATTTTCAACCTATAATACATGTTTTATTGAATCAATGCTATAAATGATTTCGGTCTACAATTTCTTTAAAAGCTTTATTCGAAACTTCGTTCGGATTGGCTGTTTAGGACCCACTGGCGCGTCATCGATTTCTTCACCTGTCAGAAACGTAATCGTTATATTTTGCATGTTTATTTTTAACCGTCTATAATGTGTATCGTCACGTCTATAAATTCCAGCAAGAGCGTTAGTAGTCTCCAATATTGCAAATACGTCATCATCGGATGTGGGTAAAAAGATTTGTTCTTTGTTTGTCATAGTTACACAGGTATCATGGAATGTTCTTATTTTGAGTTGGTTATTGACAGGAAAAGTGTATTTCTGAAGTTTGAATATCCGGCGAGGATTTTTTTTGGAAGTGAGTCGAATAAATGGAAGTTTATCAAGACTATTTCCGCGTCCTTTTTGAGAAGGTAGAATGGTGGTCTGAACTACGCACTTGTCAGCAGGTCTTAAAGAATAAGATCTAGGTGCAGAATAATACGTGGCTGTGGGATACCTAGACCTGGACCTCACCGGAGAAGCAGACTCTTCCGGAGAATTAGCTGTTCTGTTGCTAAGATCAC
Organism: Acraspis erinacei; assembly: GCA_035041075.1. Classification (NCBI taxonomy): domain Eukaryota; kingdom Metazoa; phylum Arthropoda; class Insecta; order Hymenoptera; family Cynipidae; genus Acraspis; species Acraspis erinacei. The sequence continues at coordinate 4,682 of JAWWLR010007049.1, forward strand.
CAGGAACCGGGGCGCCATCAGGTAAGCAATTAGGCTGTGAGCTGAACTCTGAAACAAGGAAGAGAAGATTATATTTTTCTGAAGTACAGAAAAGAGACAGAATGTGTTAACCGTCAAAGTTTGATTTATGACATTATGATCCAAAAATTTAAAGAAGTTTCAGCACGTGTGTGTTTAAGTGACGACGTCTTATAACAGTATTACACACCCACCTTAAATCAGCTTTCACTAAAAAGGTCCTAATTTGAAGTGAAAATCTAGAGGGCCATTGAAAGCAAAATTAATTAATCATGCCTTGATTTCACATTTGATTTCACATCATGACATTTGTGTCATAACATGATGCCGTGTATTTCTGTGTGTCGCTTTAGGCTGCTAGTTTTTGTGTATCTGTCTGTCACTTTGTGTTTCTGTGAACTGTGCGTCTGTGCATATGTGTTTACGTGTGGTGGCGTGTGTACGGTTGCCTGCGTGTTTGAGTATATGTCGTGAGTGTGATTGGGAGTGAGCGCAGGTGGCTCAAAATTCTATGTTTAGAGGGCTAGGATCCCCCCAATCTCATTCCAAATCCGGAACAAGAAGTTCCCTGATTAAAAAAGAAATATTATTTTAATATGTGCCGGTTTTGACTTGAAGTTTTCCATATGATATGCATGAAGAAAAGTCACTTTTTTGAGTTTTTGGAATAATTTCTTAGGGTTTATTCTAGCAGAATATTTATCAACATTATATAATTCAAAGTAATGATGTTATTTTGTCGACCAGGGTAATTAATTAATTAATTAATTATTATGTTAAATTTTGCTGATTGCTAGTGAAAATAATTTTCTGAAGCAACGAGAAAAAATATCCCACGGCCCGGAGATGCAGGATATAGGAGAAACGAGAAACATTATGATACAGCCACGGTGGCGTTATTGTTTAACACTCCACTCATGAAAAGTGGCATTCCCGGTTCAAATCCGGGTCGTGTCATATTTTTTCTCGTTTCTTCAGAAAATTATTTCGATAAGTAATTAGCAAAATTTACCATCATAATTAATGAATTACTTAATTCATTTACAATTATTTAAACAAATGGATTTTGGTTGGATAACGTTTGTTTTAAAAATTATTTTTTGATTACTTATTATTAAAATTTATTTACTGAAATATATATTAAAATTCTTTCATTAATTCTTAAATCTTTAAAAAATTCCATTTGTGTTAATTATTTTTTTCGAATTTTTTTTTGTAAATGTAAACTCTTGGTCGAGTTGAGTGAAAAATTTGTTTACCTGGTAGTATATTAGCGTTAATAACATAAATTGATATTGCAAAATCTTCGAATTGTATAAACAATACATTATTATTTATTTTCAACAACCTTTAATTTGTTTAAGCAATAATTTATCTAAACATATTTGTAAACTTTTCTGACAAATTTAATTAAATTAAAATACATTTGTTTTGAGAAATGGAATTTGTTTAAATAATTAAAACTTAGTTTACTCATGTTTTTAAGTATAACAATAAAACGAGAGTAATAATTTTGAGGATTTCTTAAAATTAATTTAAACAAATAGAATTTATGTGAAGAATTCCGAAAAGAAAATCAAGAATAAAACGACCAAATTTGGACAAACAACACCAATTTTTCAAATTGCAATCTCAAAAAAAAACTTCTTCCTTTCCTCTTCTAAAAAAGAAAAACAAATTAATTCTTCATTTAGACAAAAATGAAAAAGAGGAAAGAAAAATGAGCAAGGAACCAACCAAATCCCCTTCCTTCTAATAAAAAAAGAGAAAAATAAAAAAAGAGAAGGAAGGGGATTTGGTTGGTTGCCTTCTCATTTTTCTTTCCTCTTTTTTATTTTTTTCTAAATGAAGAATTAATTTTTTTTTCTTTTTTATAAGAGGAAAGCAAGAAGTTTTTTTCAGATTGCAATTCGAACATTTGGTGGTGTTTGTCCAAATTTAATCGTTTTATTCTTGATTTTATTTTCAGGAATTCTTCACATTATATGATTATTGGACGTTAAAAGGGGATTTTAAATTTGATTATCGTCTAATGTAAGGTTCTAAAAATTTCAAATAGAATTTGTTGAAAGAATTAAAAATTAATCAAGGAATCTTGAAAAATATAACAATCACTAAATATTAATAACTGTTAATAAAAAAGAAATGGAAAAATTATTTATATAAATTCCATTTGCTTAAATAATTGAAAATCATCAAAGCAATCTTAATAAATATTCTGCTAGACCAATAGTAATCATTTTTAGGAAAGAAGCAAATTTTCGAAAAAGAATTTATTTAAACGAATAATATAAATAATTTTAAGAAGAGAATATAATGCTCGAAAATGAAGAACTAAAATCAATACGTTTTACACTGGAAACATTAAGTCCAATCAGGGGGGTGACACGATTTTCGCTTTTTAATTAGAGGCGTGAATCAGTTTTGTGAAGAGCGGCAAGTCGTGAAACATTGGCGCCACTTCTGCGGAGCCCGTTCTGTCCTCTGTCTGTTATTATTTTGCATATAAAAACTCGTGACGTGTGAAAACTGTATCATCTATTTTCTGTATTTTATTGACTTACGGATAAATATGTTATAAAAATGGATGGGCCTCAATGTATAGCTCCGAAGATTCGATCAGGCTACCAATCAACCAGCTCAAACGGAGTAAAAAAAGTGTCTTTCTGCGTTCTAAAAATGAGGTTGAGCCGAGGGGCTGGTCACTCAGAAATCTGGAAGTCAGACTAATAATGATTGCCACTGGAATAACGAAGACATGGTACAGACTTCCCTCGGACTAACTGCAGATTTCTTCTGACTTCCCACGAGGCTCCCACGAAAGTTGATTGCGCGGTATTTGCAATAGATTTCTTGAGTGTTTCCGACAGAGTTACGAATACTGTACAAAGGAGGAACGTTTTCCGTATAATTCCGACAACTTTGGTAGCATAGGCTGTAATGAGCGATTTCTAGGGTGGAGGATATTGCGGTATGTGTACAGCAAAATCTACATTGCCGTTTGGTGTGCATGCACTCTTGGGTCAAGAACTGGAGTCTGTTTTGCAGCGCCTTAGTTTTTACCTCAAGAACGTCAAACGTGGTCAAGCGTCCCGACAATTGTGAACACTTAGAGAATCCAGTGAGTGAAAAGGGGAATACAGAGCAATGAGGAGCTGATGGCACAAATTTTAGCCATGGGCTGCCACCAGGAAAATCCTTTTGCACAAAGTATCGTATGCATCATGGACCCAAGCGCGTTCTCGGCCTCGGAAGCTGTTTTCCTTGGCCCAGAACGGCAAATCTTGGCTCCGTGGTACATAATGTACTATTCCCGACAGCGATTTCGCCGACACGGCAGGCTGGAGCGAGAGTTCTCGTGAAGCACTGAGACTTTGTGACTAACCAAGGAACAACGAAATAGAATTCAGATATTCCGAATGACCACCAAACAGTCAATTGTAAGTCCGGGGGTCTCCTAAAATCCCAGTGACCAACCCTTCGGGTTGAACGGCGTTGACAACAAGCAATTGAGCGTGATAAGAAGGATTTTATTGTTAAACCGGGACATGTAGGGTCGGAAGGTTACTTTTTAAAGGATCACATAATTTGGAAAAAGAAAATTTAAGTCCCTGATGGAGCGGTTATGGCGGTAAGTATTACGATTTGTATACATCGATGTCCTTTTGCCTCAAATAATCGAATAGCTATGACGGCTTGATAACTACATTGAGTTTTAAATTTTGATATATTCTTCTTGTTTCCGAACTTTTAGATAATTATGATAGCGTGTGAATTAATTTATTAATAAATTCAAGTATCAATGTAAGTTATAATTGCAAATTTAGGACTTTCTTGCTATCAGAATGATTCAAGAAACCTTCATTAAAACCAGAGGTTTTGAAATCTCAATTGCCAAACTGCCCCGAAAATTGTTCGAATTCTTCTAAAAAAACCCCGTCGTCTAATAAAGCGATGGTTTTTGACAAAGGATTCTGAAATTTCTAATAAAAAAGTCAACCTTCGAACCGTGATCAGGGACGGTTGGAAATTGAGATGGCAAAACCCTTATTTTTAATTTAATCTTCTTTTACCATTATGACTGCCAGAAAATCATTCTTTTAAAAATAAAATATAGTTTAAGACTTGAGTTTATTAATAAATTAATGTAATTGTACATGAATGACGAAACGCTGCGATAATTAAAAACGGTAGTTAATGTTACTTTTACATTTATCTTAAAGATAATAAGGGTCTTAAAATATTTTAAAAATTTTAAAATATTAAAACTATAATTTGAACGGGTTGAGTCCTACCCTGATCCGCAGTTCAAATCTACACATCGATGTCTTTAGTCCATATTCGATTTGCATCACTTGTATATTTTCATTATAATATAATAATCCATTAGAATAATTCCAGCCATTAAAAACAGAAATACTATTATTTATGTTAACATTTTAGACCTTTTAGTTTTTTTGATTTAAACTTTGCATACGTAATCTTCATGTTTTACCATTTTACGCTAATTGAAAATCAAAAACCTTAAAGAGACATGTTCAGTGTAGTGAAGATATATTTTTTAATCCTCGATATTTGCTAAATTCTAGAAACAGTTAATATTGGATTAATTCAAGCTCAAAGTTTTTAAAATATCCACAAACGTAGGGCGTCGTTGCCTTCAAGCATAAAAAAATTATCCTGCATTTTTGGACCACCCTGATAGACGAACTTTAGGAATTTCATTTTTTTATAATAAGTGTATTCTGCTTTTCACCGGAATTTGTTTGAGTTAAATTTGTTGTCATTATTGATCAATTCGAATAGAGTTTGAAAAAAAGCAATGCGAAAAATTATTCAGGTGCCTTATCACTCTATATTATACATACTATATTTACTAACTCCTAAGCTTTGATTAATCTGTTCAGTTTGAGTCTGTGAGATGATTACATTTCATAAAACAGTCCAAGCAATAAAAATCTGGTTACGTCAAACATGCTTCGTCTAAGAAAATAAAGCAATTTTTTTATCCTGTCTTTACAATAATCATAATCTATACCAGAATTTTTTCAATAAATTAACCAAGGTTGCAGACATCTTTCGAAAGGTTTCGGTTTAGATAAAAAAAAGTTATTGAGTAATTTAGGCTTAAAAGCTATTCATTAATATTCAAGTGAAGTTCAGCTGTTTCGGATATTGTTACAAAATATAGAATGCCACACATACAATTTTTTTATCTCCTAAATTGTGTATGTCTTGAACTCATCCCTGCGAGTTATTTGGATATCATGAATAAGTTTTTGAAACGATTGTCAAGTTAATTTTAAAGTGGTACAAATCAAAATAGTGAGACCTTGAGATTTTTTGCTCGCATTCTGCTATAGTATATTGTAATATAAAACTGGCACTTTCTTATTCTAATAGTAATGTAAAAATAAACAATCCAGTGGTTATAACCGAGACGAGAACTCGGCAAAATTTAAGAACTGTTCACAAAATAATTTTTTTCGCGAAATCCGGACGTATGATAATCTAAGTAATCTTACCAGCAACATCCAAGTGAACCACAAATTTAAGAATCAGAATGTAGTTAGCGATCTTCATTTCTTATATAAAGATTTCCTTATTCCTGATTTTTCGGTTTTACGTTTTAAACACTTGATAAAATTGAGTCACTTCTTGTTTAGAATTATTTACAATGATTGCGTTTTAAGGTTAATTTTAAATTCTTCGATTTCAATCAGGGAACACGATACTGAATTTGATTGCAGGAAAATCTTTTTTATAGTTTAATTTTTATAGCAATTTAGCCATAGTAATGTTTGTAGCCTATTTTTCCGAAAAAATGCGGCTATTTCTACGGACATGTTGGAACATGTAGCATGCTTTTTTATCGAAATTACGTTTAAGGTCACATCTCAATGAACTTTGCTCAAAGGAATAAATCAGGTCGGATATAATAAATAAAGAGGAAGTAGGGCCTTGTGAATTTTAAAAAATTTATTTTTTTCGGTGTGTTTTCTTATGGTACAATATTTAAAAAAACGTTTTTGTCAAAATTTTAAGTCATTCGGAGACAGAAGAATCCGCAAAAACGCATTATTCGTTCGTTCGAGCAGTGGCCGATGAGTGATTTTGTAATATTATTCGCTGGAATTTTCTGCAAATTTTGATGCAGGAAATGTGCATTATGCAAGGAATCTATAATTCAGAGCAAGTTAATAAAAAACTTTTTTTTTCTTCCCCTTTTGAAACTTTAAACCTTTAAACGCGTTTTACAACAAATTAACATTTTCAGTACTCTAGGTTTGTCCTATCTTCAATTCCACAAAGGAAACTTAAAGATTTTTAGGAATATCCATTTTCTAAATCATTCCCCTCACAAATTAATTAAGACAAATTTAAAAATTAAAATTCAAAAAATCAAAATCATAGAAAGAAATATTTTGCTTTTCAATTACCAGAATAAATGGAAGTATTATAGTTCCTTGAATGCTTTTGTTCTTCATTTTTTGTTCAAAGTTCGAAAAATTTGAATTTATGTTCAAAAAGTTTAGGATTCATAATATTTTCCGAATACAATTTTTAAGGGATTAAATAACTTTTTGCAAGGATCCTTTAGATAATTTTGAAAAGAGTGTTATGTATCGGGTATGGTTCTGATGAGTTTTCATAATGACCCTCATTTGGTTCTCGGGTGTCAGAAAGAGAGCCTCGTGATTTCGTTGCTGTCCCTGTCTTCACGACCATTTATTATTGATTTTTTTGCCCTGATAATGGTGCTCTCTGAGTGCCGCAACTTTGGTGATTATTTGTTGCTAATGTTTTTTTTTTTATCATTTTTCTTTCCTTTTTTTCCTTTTTGTCCAAAAAAGAAATTCTTTTCTTTTTCAGAAAAATTGTGATATTTCTTCAAATTTCAAAAGAAATAGTTTATGGAGTTTGTTCAAAATTGGACGTGAAGTGAAGTGACTTCGTTTGAGCTTATTTTGCCCCTAAAACAGGAAGATCGGTAATTCTGGCTAACTGGAGGCAGTTTTAAGGTTAGTTTGGATGGGTTTGAGGTTAGGAGCATAAAGGCTCTGAGCAGGGATTAATCAGCATTAT
>JAWWLR010007059.1:0-11785 GCA_035041075.1 Acraspis erinacei
AATAATTAATTTCCAATAAAAAAAATGAATTTTTAGAATGATAGCTAAATTTTCATTTAAATGAATGAATTTTCAACAATGTATTTTTCACTAAAATGATAAATTTTTCAAAAAAAAAAAAATGAATTTTCGACCCAATAGTTCAATTTTTGTACCAAGGATGAATTTTTTACCTGAAAAAAAACAAACAAATTTTCAACCAAATACATTTAAATTTTCACGAAAAAGAGATCAATTTTCAGCTAAATAGTTGAATTTTTAACCAAGAAGATTAATTATCTAAAAATTAGAAAAATGAAAAAAAGATTAAGTTTCCACTAATAAATAATAAATAATTATATAATAATATAATAATCATTATAATATAACTATAATAACATAATAATAATTATATAATAATAAATTTCCACTAATAAGAAGGTTTTTCTACCGAAAAAGATGAATTTTCTATAAAATACATACATTTTCAACTAAATTGTTGGACTCTCAAAAATGTAAAATTTATTCCTACCAAAATTTGAATAATTAAGTTTTCAGTTAAAGAAATTAATTTCCAATCAAACCATTCCTTTTTTAAAAGTATAGTTAGATTTTTATCCAAAGAAATGAATATCCAATTGAAATCATGAATCTTCGACTGGAATAGTTGAATTTTCATTTGAAAAGTAAATTCTCAACCAAAAATCAACGTATTTTCAAGAAATTAATTAAATTTTTAACCAAAGATGTGATTTTTAACCAAAATGATAAATGCTTATAAAAAAATAACTTTTTGACCAAAAGGTTAAATTTTCTACTTACAAGATTAATCTTATTCACTTTTATTTTCTTATATAAAAAAAATTAATTTTCTACAAAAAACGAATTTTTAATTGAACAGTTAACTTTTCAAATTTTTTTTTTTACATCAAAATAACGGATTTTCAACTAGAATAGTTAAATTTTCAGTTAAAAATAAATTTTAAGCCAAAAATAAATACTATTCAACAAAATATATGATATTTTAACCAAATGGTTGAATTTTCAACCAAGAAGATTAATAAGACAAAATATTTTGTAAAAACTTCAGTTTTCAACCAAATAGGTGAATGTTAAAATAAAAAAGATTAATTTTCAACGCAAAATGAAAAAGTTACATTTTTTATTTATAAAATTAACCTTTCACAAAAAACGAATTTTTAGCCAAAAAATGAATTTTCAATAAAATTGTTGAATTTTATACAATGTAGTTTCAAACGAAAACGACGAATTTGCAACAAGACAGTGGTCTTTTTAACTAAAAAGATTTTTTTTAAGAAAATTGATTAATTTTTAACAAGGTAGATAATTTCTTAACAAACAGTTAAATTTTGAACAAAAAACATCAGTTTCAAAATTACTGATTAATTTAGTAAAATTACTGATGTTAAACATTTATTTTTTTGGTTGAAGATTCATCATTTTTGTTGAAAATTCAACTATTTTTTCAAATTTGATACATTTTTTGAAAATTTATTTTTATTTGTAAAACATTATATAATAGACCCATTGAACTATTTTGTTGCAAATTCTGATAGTTTGTTAAAAATTTATCTTTTTGGTAGAAATTCCTATCAGTTGTTTAGACTTAAAATTATAAATTAATGGAAAGATTTTAGACTGGGAAAAAATTGTGTAGGTTAATATAGAAACATGTTATTATTTCTCTTACATAAAAATGTTTTTTTTTTTGTTTGAAACATTTTAAAATCCTAAAATTTATAATTCACGAAAAAAATGTTTTCCGAGAAAGAAAAGGGAAAAAATGTATCTCTAGTTGAAACTGAAAGAATGTGAGGTTCGACAAATTTAATTTTTTTTAAATATGTGTGGATATCACTCAGTCAAAAAAACATTTCTTTTCGATCATTTAAAAAAAATTTAATTTGTCGAGTATTTTCGTATCAGACCATGAAGGATTTTTATTTAAAGATACTTTGAAGTTCGGAATATACTCCACCGGTTATACCCATTGTTTTCAAATGAGTTTAAATTCTCTTGAATTGCGACGTTTATAACTCGGCCACAACATTGTCTAATGCAAATATTATTACTTAGTCTGCGAAACTATGGAAGGGGAGACCTCTATAAATTCTCCATCGCAATTGCTAACTTAGGACATTGTTTTGATAGGGGCAGTTAATTATGCTCTAACTGAAAAAAACTTGATCATAAAACAGTTCCAAAAGATTTTTTTCAGTTTTTCAACGCTCATTGCGAATATCATAGTGAAAATAGCCGCAAATTTGATTTTTATGGTGAAACCGATGTAAAAACCGTAAAATTCATGGTTTTTGGAATTTATCTGGATAAATACAGAAAATTTTAGAAAATTTTTTAGACAATAGTTGTAGACCCAATCAAAGTATATATTTTTGATTCTAAACACTTTCCCTCTAGGACTGATAGTTTTTGAGAAAATCGCTATTTAAGTTTAGTAAGTGGGTGACACTGCCACTGGGCACACAAATCTTGCTGGTCAAATCTCTACCAGATTTCAATGTCTCGCTAGGAGTAGTAAGGCAACCCCGTGACTGGTCACAAAAATAATTTCGATCAAACCCCTACCCCTTTTCAATGTTTCGTGAGAGGCGGAAAGGTACCCCTGCCACTGGGCACAGAAATAATGCGTATTCGCTAAGATAAACTCAAAAATGTTTGATGAAATAGTAGAATTTTAAACCAACTTTAACAAAATAGTCGAATTTTCTACCAAACAGTTCAATTTTCAACTTATATAGGAAATTTTTTAAATCGAAAATGGAATAGCCGCATTTTTAGATAAAAAAATTATTTAAGCAAAAAGACTTTCCAATAGAATAGTTAAATTTTTAAATAAATATTTTAATTTTTAATAAAATAGCCTTAATTCTCGACCAAAGTAGTTGAATTTTTTACAAAAAATATGAATTTCCAAAAAAATTAATCAACTAACAAATAGTTGAATTTAATACCAAAATTATGAATATATAACAATAGAGATGAATTTTCAACTAAAAAGATGTCTTTTTATCCGGAAAGATTGTTTTCCATAAAAAATACCATTTTTAAACTTTTCAAACAAATAGTTTTATTTTCAAACTATAAAATATATATTTTTAATTTTTTAATTTCAGCGAAAGAGATCAAATTTTTGAACCAGAAACAGATAAATATTAAACCAAAACTGGAATAATTAAATTTTCAATTAGAAACAGTAATTAAACAAACAAAAATAATTTTTAAAAGAAAAAACTGACTTTCAACCAAATAGATGAATTTTCAAATTTCAACCAGAGATTAATTATCAAAGGGACTGATCAATTTTTAATTTAAAAAATAAAGTTTTAACAAATTAGTCAAAATTCAACCAAAGAATTGAATTTTTAACCAAGAAGATTATTTTTCTACTAAACCAGACGAATTGTTAACTAAAAAAGATCAATCTTTAGTTTGAAAAATTTATTTATTTATCATTCAGTTCAAATAATTTTACTTTAAAATTCATGATATTGCTGAAAGTTTTTTTTTCGGAGGAAATTAATTTTCTTGATGGAAGTTCATCCTTTTTGGCCAATAACGCAACTGCTTGGATGAAAATTTGTTTTCGTCTTTTTTTAATTGAATTTAACTGGTTTTTATTTCAAATTAAAAAGCCTCTTTGGTTAAAATATTTAATATTACATGTTTTGTGGATACTTTCAATTTTTAGGAAAAATCAAAAACTTGGTTTAAGTTTGGACAACTTTGTCAATTAAATTTGTTGTCTAACATGTATCATACGGTAGAAAAGTAATATTTCTTAATTGAAAATTTATCACTGGGTTAAAAATGAAGACAGACAAACCATAGTTCGACTGTCACGTAATATATGAAATGTTACCTCTGCCACTGGGCACAGAAATAATGCTGCTGGCATCCCTACCCCTTTTTAGCGTCTCGTGAAGAGTGGAAAGGCACCCCTGCCACTGAGAAAACAAATAATTTTGGTAAAACCCTACTCTTTCCAAACATCTCGTTCTGAGCGGGCAGGCACCTCTGCCACTGGGCATACACAAGAACGCCTGAATACGAGCGATTGATGTAATCCTTCCAAAAACTGCTGGCTCACACAGTTACACAGCCGTGTGTCATTGTGTGGCAGCCATGTGTCAGTGTGTGGCAGCGTCAACAATGGGTCGCCACCAGTTTAGAATAGACTGTTAACGTTTCCAATGACTGATTTAACAGCAAGGTGATTGCGAAACAGCCCTAGAAACTGTTTTCATATTGGCGTTCTTGTGTATAAATAATGCTACCCAATTCCTTAATCCCTTATAGCGTCTCGTGGGGGGAGACAACTCTGCCACTGGGTACAAAATAATGCTGGTGAATTCCCTACCCGTTTTCAGCGTCTCGTGGGAAGCGGAAAGGCCCCCGTCTGACTGGTCATAAAAATAATGAAGGTCACACCCTTTATAGTGTCACGTAATATGTGAACGCTCCCATACATCTAATGGCACTTGCAATTTCGAATGCATAATCGGTCCCGAGTAAATTACTCCGTGCAGAATTATTTATCACCGCTGGTGCGGAAATCGAATCCCGCGAACATAAACCACCTAATTTATAGGCTCATCTTTCACCAACAATCGCCACTCTCTTCGTTCCGCTAACGGTACACCCCTTATATCGGCTATCCAATTGAACTTTGTTCAACTCTCGAGACAGGATATCTAGCAAAAATGGATAAAAATAGAATTTTAAAAAATCAGAGCAAGGTTTTTAGCGCGTTCTTAGCTGGAAAAAATGACGGGGATAGACGCTAAGTGAAAACCTAAGTTCAAATCCTGTTTCTGTTCCTATTTCTATTTCGCAGAACCCCTTGGCTCTTCTTCTGCCACTGGGCACGTGTCTATTCCCACATTCAGAAAAAAATGTCGAACCAGAAAAAATGTTTTCTTGGATATAAATTAAAATTTTATTAAATTAGACAAGTTTTGGCTCACACTAAAAATATTTGATTGGCTCAATTAAATTTTTTTGTTGAATCAACCAAATAGTCCATCTACTAAAAGACTTTGTTAAAATAAAATAAAAATTTTTGTTAGATAAACTAAATATTTTGCTTTCCATATAGTAACCACATTCTATATGGTTGAACCATAAAAATGTTGTTGATTCAACTAAATCATTTTCTGAGTGCACACAGGTGTCGACTTTTGGGATCGAGTGCTTCAGGAAGTCGAAAAAAATTAGTCCATAAATATTTTTCATATTATATAATCCTATTTTTAGCTCACAAACTTGTTTTGGTGCTCACTCCCATTCAATCGAAATTTACGATCAACTACGTAATTTATTGGATGCAAGATATAGCCCCTCGATCGTTAAATTGACAAACGACTTTTTTCTGAATTATGCAAAAAGATCATTTTTATTATACTAGTAAGAGATCATTCACCAATTACGTAAAACGATTTTGGTGAAGGTGGGGTTGATAAAAGCTTATTATTTCTTATAAGGCGGGGGCAGATCTCATGTACGAATAATTTTTAATAAAATAGATAATAAATTCAAAGATATTATAAATTTGAGGAACTCCAAAAAAATCGATCTATACAAGTAAAAATATTTCATTTTTAACAAGACTTGTATATTTTTAACCAAACAGCTGATTTCTCAAAAAAAAGATGAAGTTTTAACAAATTTTTCGAATTAAAAGGAAACAGTTAAATTTTCATTAAAAAGAATTAACTTTCACCAAGGTCGAACTTTCAACAAACTAAATGAATGTTCAAAAAGGAGTTTACACTTTAATAAAATAGATCAATTTTTCAACAAAAAATGGAAAAATTACATTTTCAGTAAAAAAGATTTATTTTAATTTTGAACTAAAGAACATGAATTTTAAACCAAGAAGGGAATAGTTACATGTTTATTGAAAAAAATATCAATTAAAAGAAAACAATTACTAACTAAAACAAAATGAATTTTCAAAACAAAATGTTTAAATTTTCAAACAAATAGATGAATTTTGAGCCAAAAATGTGAATTTTCAATCACGAAGATTAATTTTTCTATCATAAAAGACTGATTATTAATAAAATATATAAATTGTCAACCAAGATGATTAATTCTCAACCAAAAAAAAAGCATAAATTTTGAACTAAAAAGATCCATTTTTAACCAAAAATGAAGTAGTTATTTTTCTACAAAGAAAAAAAAATTAACGAAAAGAACTAGAATTTTGAAAAAAAAGCAAAGCGAATCTTTAGAAGACATTTAAAATTGAAAAAAATACTTTTAAACTAAAACTGAATATTCGATCAAAAAATTAAATTTGACCAGCAAAAGAAAAGAATTTAAAACAAAAACGTAAAATTTTCAAACAAAAAATTAATTCTTGACCAAATGGTTGATTTTTTTTTAACAAAAAGATGAATTTTCAGCAACAAAGATTAATTCGTTTCCAAAAAAAGCAAATTCATAACAAAATGCATGAATTTTAAACTAAAGAGATCAGTTTTAAAACAAGAATCAAATAGTTAAATTTTCATTAAGTAACAAATTTTAACGAAAAAAAGAACCAAAATTTGAACTAAAGCAAAACGGATCTTAATAAAATAGTTAAATTTGTAACGACAGAAATTAATTTTTAACTACAGTTATGAATATTTGACGAAAACAATAATTTTGAAACAAAAAACTAATGCTCAACAAAAGGGTTAAATTTTCAACCAAAGAAATGAATTTTGTACCAAAAATATGAATTTTCAATCACGAAGATAAATTTTTACCATAAGAGACTGATTAATTAGAAAATAAATTATATTTCAACCAAAGAGTTAAGTTTTCAATCGAAAAAAATAAATTTTTGAATAAATGATTCATTCTTTTCAACAAAAAAATGAATATTTAAACAAGAAGCATAATTCTCTACCAAAGAAGAAAAATTCTCAACAAAATGCATGGATTTTGAATTAGAAATATCAATTTTAAACAAAAAATGGAATAATTAAATTTTTAATAAAAAAAAGATTAAACGAAAAAAGGAACTATTTTTAACTAAAGCAAAACCAAAAGAAAAAGAATATTTAAAAAATAGTTAAACTGTCAACACAAGAAGTGAATTTTTGTCTAAAATTATCAATCTACAATGAATAAAGGTTTTTTTAAACGAATATTTTTCAATAGAATACACGAATTTTTATCAAATAGTTGAATTTTCAACTTATAAAGAAAACAAATTTTTCTTGCAAAAATTGAACAGCTATATATTCAGACAAAAAAAGCAATTTAAAAAAAAAATAATTTGGAACAGAAGATGAAAATTTTTTAATAAATAGTTGCATTTTTAAGAAAATAATATTCAACATGTATACAGATGACTTTTTAACAAAAATGTTTAATCCCTATCTAAAACAGATTAATTTTTAACTAAACAGTTTCGTTTTTAAGCAAAATGGATGAATTTTCAACCAAGAGATTAATTTTATATCAAAAAGCTTCGACAAAATACATTATTTTTCAAATAGAAAAGATTAATTTTTAATTTAAAATATCAATTTTCAACCAAAAATAGGAAAGTTACATTTTCAGGGAAGAAAATTAATTCTCAAAACCAAAATTAAAAAAAAAAAACAATTTTGATTAAATAGTTAAATTTTCAACTAAAATGATGAATCATAAAAAAATGAATTTTCAAGAAAAGAATTGGACATTCAACTAAAAATTTGAATTAAAAAAAAGGAATTTCTAACAAATTATTTCAACTAAGTTGTTGAAATAAACGAGAAAACGAGCGATTTTCAACAAAATTTGTGAACTTTCATGAAAAAAGTTGAATATTAAACCAAAGAAATGCATTTTTTATTAAAAAGAATAATTTTCTAAAAAAATATATGAATTACCAAACAAATGGTTCAATTTTAAACTAAAAATTTTTTTATTTAAACCCCAAATTAAATAGTTAGATATTCAGTTTAAAAAATTAATTTTAATTGAGAATGAAACGTATTTTCAATAAAATAGAATAATTTTTAACCAAAAAAATACATTTTCAATTAAGGAAATTAATTTTAAACAAACTATTTTAACTTTCAACTAAATCGCTGTATTCGACGAAGAAAAGACTGATTTTCAACATAATAGTTGAATTTTCAACTAACAAAGATTTTTCAGTCGAAGAAGAAAAAAGATTTCAACCAAATCATTGAATTTTCTACCATATTAGTGGCATTTTCAACAAAAAAATTGAATTTTCAACTAGAATGTTTTGGCTTTAAAAAATTTGTAAAATTTTCAACAAAATAGTTTCATTTTCAATCAAGTAGTACTTTTGATCAAGAATAGTTGGATTTTTTTAATAGGTACGATTAATTCAGTTAAAATTTAAGCAAAAAATCAAAGAAACAAAAAACAAAACAAAAACTATATTAGAAAAGGGAACGTTTCTTAAAAAAAAGCAAAAAATAAGAATTCTTTAAAAAAAGCGGAAAAGAGTTTATGGATTGCCCATAATTTGTGAAATTAGTAATTTATATCAATATTCTCAAATAAAAAAGTCTAGACAAGTTAATTAAAATTATCTTCATAAGAGTATAAAATATTTTCAACAGCTCATTAATCATTGCTCAATTGACAGTCACATAAAACTCCATTTATGTTTGGCATTTAATTTTTAAGTATGTACGTGCGGTCTCACAGACCGCACCATCTTCTGATATGTGAGTTCCTCCATCCCCACGCCTTCTTTGAGGCTGCGTTATTAAGAGGCTTGCATAAACCACGAGGCCCGATGTTGACCAATTTTTGCCCCCCACCCCTCATGCAGTCCTCCGTGTCATCCCCCCCTCCCCCGGGTCTATGTGGTTTATGGAAAGCCCCTTATTAGCTTTAGTTTTGGTTGTCCTTTCAACCAAGGTAGCCGTGGAAACTTGTAGCCCTACGTTTAATTGGTTAGGAATATCATTTGAAATCTCATACGCGGTCCTTCAGACCGCATGAAACCAGTGCGGAACGCGACCGTCCCAGAAAAATTCTACGACCCAGTATTCCTTTATTTGAACAAAAAGTGACAAATTAGTATGGCCTTATGGCCGTGCGGTCGAAGACTCTAAGAGGCCGCATGGCCATAAAGGGCCGCACTTAAATTACGTAACGTATTCTATGCCCTCTCCAAGACCTCCCCCCCCTCCGCGTGTAACGGATCGTAACAAATAATTTCTACTCCTCTCCCCCACTAATGTACGTAATTTGTGGTATCCAGAAATAATAAAATATGGGAAGTCAAACTAATGGAAATTATCTGTATTTAAGGCAGTAGTCATGATTAAAGTCTAATATCTGAAAAATATAGTTTTTCTGTAATTTTAGGAATCAAAATATTATGACTGATGCCACTTTAAAAAAATCTGCCTGCTTAGCGGGCACATTCTCATCGCGCGGCTCGCTTCGCGCTCGGTAGTATATTTATCTCGCGCTGCGCGCTCGGTCTTTGTATATTCCCCACACTTGTGCACAGACCTTTTAAAACTAAATGTCAAAGCATCAACAACAGTAATTTCACGATTGTGAATTCTCTTTTGTTAAAGCTCCTTCGGCTTTAACGAACCCATTCTCATCGCATATCTTGTGCTTCGCACTCTAATCTGTCCCTCAAATTGGATGTCATTTCCATAAATGTATATTATTACAATGGATAACATGAATTGTTATTAAAATAGACGTAGTTTAATTGTCTCGTTTACAGCAGCGCGCATTCTAAAAAAAACTTTTGTTATTGAAAAAATGTAATTTTTGGAATTTCCATTATTTTTTATGCCGTCAAAATTTGAATTTTTTTTTCTTTTCAAGAAAATTCAAAAAGTTGTTTTTATAATCTTGTACGGAATTCAAAAATCAACGGTTTTATTCGCGTTTTTCGACATTTTGTAAATGCTATAACTATGATAATTTTTGGTTTTGTGAAAAAAAGTTATTAGGATAAATTGTTCGTCGTTTTGAATACTATAAATATCCGAATAGAGAATTTTTGAATTTTGAAAAAAAGTGGGCTCAAAAATATTCAAACTGCGCTAACTCAAATTTTCTCTGATGAGAATGCAAAACATTATTTTGAATGAAAAATGTTAAAATTCGCAACAAAGTAAAACATTAATTTAAACAATGTTTTTGCAGTTGAATGTTTTCTGACCATCGCGTCTTACCAAACTAAAAAAAATTATTTCATTTTAATAAACGACGGCTTATTTTTGCCGGGAAAAAATTCTCCACAACTCTACTGTTTCCAATTTTGAAAGTAAATTTTTCTTTGGCTGAAATCGACAGAACAATTTTTTTGTTAAGAAAACATTTTTTGAACAAATAATTATATTTTAAGATTATTTAGTCATTTATAAAATTGGAAACAATATAGTTGAAGAGAATGTTTTCCTAGAAAAAACCGTGATATATTAAAATAGAATGATTTTTGAAAAATTGGTAAGATGCCGCGGTCAGAAAAAATTCGATTGCAAAAAACATGGTTAAGGTTAATCTTTTCTTTTATTGTGAATTTTTAAAATTTTCATAATAAATAATGTTTTTTAAATGATATCAGTACTAATATTTTTATTTTTAAAATCATAGAAAAACTATTTTTTTTAATATCTGACTTTTGGCATGACAAATACCTTTAGGTAATATATGCTTGTGATATTTTTAACATAGGATCTTTTATAAACTGAATGAAACAATATTTCATATAGAAATTTAAAACATTCAAAAATATTTGTTTATTTATTACAAACAAACAAAAATGACTTCTCTACCATAAAACATGATTTTTTCACAAAATAATTAAATTTTTGATAACATAATTGGATTTTCAACCTAGAGAAATGAATTCTCATTTAAAAACGTGTAATAATTGATATTTCAAACCAAAAATAAGTAAAGATTTTTCAGTCAAGAAAAAAATTCTTCACATAAATTGTTGAATCTTCAAGCCAAAAGATAATTTTTTTTTACAGAACTTGAATTTTCAACCAGGCTATGCATTTTTTGCAAAAAAATGTTTAAAAAAATAGTTAAATTTTTAAGCAGAGATAAAATTCATAAAAAATGCAATAGAGTAGTTCAATGGAATTTTTAATTAAAAAAGATCAGTTTTCAATAAAATAGTTTTACTTTAACGAAAGACATGAAGATTCAACTAAAAATATGAATCTTCAACACAAAAATCATTTCTTAACAAAGTGATGCAAATAAAATGTTCAAACAAAGTAGTAGAATCCTCAAGTAATATTTTGAACTTTCAAGATATTTCGAAGAAAATTGATTTGTTTCAAAATTTAAACTTGTTTGAAAAGGCTACAAACATACTTTTTGAATTTGGAAACAGATGAATTTTTAAATTAAAGAGACAAATTTTCAAAAATGTCACGAATAAAACAAAAAGTACGCGTTCTATCAAGAAGTGATTACTAACGAATTTGTAGATCTTTCTTGGTATCACAATTTTGGTTAATTCGTCTTCTATCGTATCCTTCATAGTTTTACCAAAAAATTGAATTTTTCATTATTTTTTGTGCAATCAAAATTTGAATTTTCGATTTTTCGAGAAAATCCCAAAAGTTGTTATGATAGTCTTGAAGGTCTATCAAAAAGTAATGTTTTTCTTCTTTCGACTTTTTTCATATCGTGCGTTTTTTCGCTTAAAATTTTGATTTTCGATTGATTTAAAAATTTTAAAGATGCTATAATTCTGTGAATATTTTTTTTATCGAAAAAAGTCGTTAGGATAAATTGTTCGACTTTTCTAATA
>JAWWLR010007074.1:0-21703 GCA_035041075.1 Acraspis erinacei
CCCCCCCCCCCCCCCCCCCCCCCAAAAACTCAATTGTTCAACTAGAAATTTAACTAGTACACTTTTAATGGAAAATTTATCTTGTTTTGTTGAAAATTCATGCATTTTTTGAATTATTTTTTGAAAATTAATCTTGTTGATTTAAAAATTTCTTTATTTTTTTCAAAGTTCGTTTTTTTGGGTAAAATTCATCCTTTTTTTTATAAATATTGAAACATTTGTTGACTCTTTTTTGTTATAAAATTCATTAATTAGTTTAAATATTCAACTAATTGTTTGAAAATCATTTTTTTCTGCTTGAAAATTGATCAGTTCAATTAAAAATCCATTTATTTGACAATTTAATTATTCCGTTGAATAAGTAAATTATGAATAATTGAATTATTTTATTAAAAATTAATCCTTTTTGATAAAAAATTCATCTTATTTGTTAAAATTAATTTTTTGGTTCTAAATTTAATTATTACACTGAAATTCTATTTTTTAAATTTATTTTTCTGAAATTTTCTATTCCGCTGAAAATTGGTATTTTCCGGCAGAAAATTCATATTTTTCATTCAATATTCAACTATGTGATAAAAAAATTATTCTTTGCTTGAAGAATCATCATTTTTGTTAAAAATGTAACTATTCTGTTGAAAATTCCTGTAAAAATTGAAATATTCACTCAAAAATTGATGTGTTTAGTTCAAAATTATTTTTTTTTGTAGAAAATTAATCTTCTGGTTAAAAATTAATTTTCCCGTTGAAATTATTCTTAAAAATTTTTTTTGTGGAAACTTAACTATTCCATTTTGGTAGAAAATTCATCTTATTAAAGAAAATCTTCTTCGTTAAAATTCATCTGTTTGGTTGAAACTAAATTTATTCCACTAAAACTCTTTTTCTTGTTTTTTTAAATAATTTTTTATTGGAATTTTAATTATTCTATTTTATGTTTAAAATGTATTTGTTTTATGTAAACAGTTAACTATTTTGTTGAAAATTCAACTTTTTTGGAAGAAAATTATTCTCATTAGTTTAAACTACCTTCCTGGTTGAAAAATTATTTCTTTTTTTGAAAATTGAATTATTTTGTTAAAATTTCATGTATTTTGTTAAGAAATTTATCTTCTGAGTTATAAATTATGTTTTTCTGACTGAAAATTCCCTTTTTTCATTATTTATTATTCTTATATTAAGAGGAAACGGAAGCCCTAGAAGGCCGCTCATTTGTATAATTATTAGTATTATTAATATTGTTATTGCTAAGTCAGGCGAAACATTAGAATATAAGTAGTTGTTAAGTTAGAACAAGGATGGAATGTATGTATATTTGTACAGGGAGCGGAGGCCTTCAAACTCATGAAAGGGAGAAATTAATTAATTATACATCCAACTATTCCGGTTTGGTCGAAAATTCATCTTGATAAAAAAAAATATCCTTCGTTAAAATTCATCTTTTTGGTTGAAAAATTAATTATTCCACTGAAATTCATATTTTCTTTTTGAAAATTTATTTTTTACTGAAATTTTAACTATTATATTTTAAATTGAAAAATTTATCTGTTTTAGGTGAAAATTAATATATGTTGTTGACATCTTTTTTTTAGAAAAGTAATCTCATTAGTCGAAACTTTTTTTTTGTTATAGTTAAAAATGCATTTTTTAGTTGAAAATATATTTTCTTGGAAGCTCGTGTATTTAGCTATTCAATATACATTTAATAATTTTTTCTAAACTAAAATAAATTAATATTTAACTAAAATTATGAATCTTCGAGGAAACAAAAAAATAATTTTTAACCAAATAGTTAAATATTCAACCCAAAAGATGAATTTTCTACCTTTGAATTTTTAAAGGAATTTTCAACAAAATAGTTCAATTTTGAATTAAATAAATTAACTTTTAACTAAAAATATAAATTTACATCCTAACTATAATAGTTAGTGTTAGAAAAATGAATTTTCAACCACAAAAAAGACACGAATTTTCCACAAATTGGTTGAAGTTTCACCTAAAATAGATAAATTTTCAGCTTTAAAAAATGTATTTAATTTTTTTATTATAAAAGATTTATAAAATCAAAAAAATAGATCTATTATTGATTTCCGGAAATCTTGAAGGAAGCTTCTAAGCACACTTCCGAAAAAAATAGTTCAGGTTAAAATTTTTTATTTAACCATAGTTATTTAAAGGTTTAGTTTTTTCTCTCTCCTTAGGGAAGAGTTACAGTTTTTATTTAATCCTAATGATGAAGGCCTCATTTTATTCTTCGAAGGATTCTCTAAATTTATATTTAGGTTAATTTTATTTTTTAAAAATTAATTCAGTAATCATACAGTTATTGTTGTTATAAAAAATCATAATTTAAATTTTAATTAACACCACGCAAATAGAATTGTAGAGAATTCTTCCAAGAATAAAATGAGGCCTTGATCATTAGGAATAAATAAGAATTGTAACTTTTCCCTAAGAGAAAGCAAAAACTAAAATTCTAAATAACTACTGTTAAATAAAAAATTTTAACCTGAATTATTTTTTTAAAGTACAAAAATTGATGTGAATTGTTGTTTTGCTTCTCTGAAGTCAATATTTATTCAGTATTGAGTTTTATTTCTTAATTGTGAAAAAATTGCTCTCAAGTTTAGTTTCATTTTTAGTTTTTTTTTGGTTTTTTGTTTCTCATTCATACCCGATTTTTCAACTGTAGTTTTAAATAAGAGATTTAACTATGAAGTTGAAGTTAAATTATTATTTTTGAAAACTCATCTCGTTGGATAAAAGTTTGACCGCTTTTTGGAAAACTTATTATTTTATTAAATAATTTACTTTTTCAATTTACAATGTAACTATTCCATTTTTGGTTGAAAATTGATTGTTGTAAACGAAAATTCATCTACATGTATAAAGTTGAACCATTTTATATAAATTTATTTTTAACAAAACTTGTTAACTTACTTTGTTTTAAAATTGATCTTTTGCAGTTGAAAATTTTATTTTATTGGTACAAAACTAATTTTTTAAATTAAAATTCCCTGTTTTGGTCAAAACTCTAAATCTTTTTTATTTGAAAATTCGTCTTTTTGTAGAAAATTAATCTTCTTGGTTGAAAATTTTTATTTTCTTTAGAAATTTATTTTGGTTGGTTGAAAATTTAGCTCTGCAGTTAAAAATTTAATTATTTTGAGGAAAATTCAACTCTTTGTTTGAAAATTTAACTCTTTTCCTAATACTCCTTTTCTAAAAGTATTAACTGTTATACTTTTCGTTAAGATTTTTTTTTGAAAACTCGTCTTTTCGCATTGAAAATTCATCTTTGTTAGTTGAAAATTCCAGAATTTATTAAAAATTCATCTGTTTTGTTGAAAATTTAAGGTTTTTGTTAAAATTTCATCCGTTTTGGGAAAAAAACTTAACTGTTTTGTGGAACATTCGTCGATTTGGACAGATAATTAATCCTGCTGAACTGAAAATGTATGTTTTTTCGTTAAAATTAAACTGTCTTCTAAAAAATTTAATTATTTAGTTAAAATGCAACTGTATTTGATTAAAGTTTCATCTTTTTTATTTTAAAATTCGATCATTTGGTTAAATTTTTTGTTTAATTAAAAAGTTTGTTGAATCTTTGTAGTGTCAAAATTCAACAATTTGTTGAAAATTAAAATTTGTTTTAGAAAGTCATCTCTTTTGGTAGAAAATGCACTTTTTTTTTAAATTCTGTCTTTTGAATTAAAAAATTCATCTTTTATCCTAGAAAAATCAATGTTTTTTATTGAAATAAATAAAGCAGAAACTTGAATTGGTTTTATAGGGAAGATTTAATTATTAAATTTAAAATGTATTTTTTTCTTAAAAAGTCATCTGTTTTTATCTAAAATTTAAATAATTGGTTACAAGTCGAAATATTTTGTTGGAATTTCGTTTTTTTTGTGAAAAAATAAACTGCTTCATTTAAACGTATTCTAATTTTAAAAAATTTAATTTTTTTGTTTGATCAATATTTAGTAAAAAATTTAATTTTTGTTAGAAAATCATATTTTCGGGTAAAAAATGCAACTCTTTTGAGAATAAATCGTCTTTTGGTATTTAGAATTGGACAAGTCTATTGAAAATTCATTTATTTGGCTAAACACTATTTCTTGTTTGGTAGAAAATTAATCTCTTAAGTTGCAAATTAATATTTGTATTGAAGATTCATCTTTTCGATTGGTATTTTTTTTCTTTTTCTAATGAAAGTGTTCGGTTGAAAATGAATCTGTTTCGCTTGAGGATTCATCTACTTATTTGTTAAAAATGTGTGGTTTTTTGTTAAATTTAATAGTTTTTATTTAAATTTATACATAATATAGGCGAAGGCGTAAAAAGGTATGGACCCCAACAAAACGTTTCCGTAGTTTAACATTTTTTTGGTCGGGAATTTTTTTTTAAGCCAGGAAATTTTTTCGAGTGCGTGATTAATTTTTATTTAACTTTCAATATAAAATTGATTAACAATGACTTTGCATTTGTAAAGGTATCTTTATCTTAGTTTATTTAACTATTTTGTTGAAAATTCTTCTTTTTTTGTTTAACTTAAATTTTTTTATCCGAAATTTTACTATTCTAATTTTGGTTGAATATTGATGGTTTTTAGGTGAAATTTCAAGGAGTTGGTTACAAATTCATCTTTTTTCTTGATAACTCATCGGCTGGAATATCATTCACAACCCTTTTCGTAAAAAATTCAGCAGTTTGGTCAAAAATTTAATTATTTCAGTTGAAGATAAATTATTTTAGTTGAAAACGCATCACTTTGTTTTTATTTTTGGGAAAAATTATACTTTTTTAAACTGAAAATTTATTTATTTTATTTGTGGTTAAATGCTGATAATTTTAGTTTAAAACTTAATTATTTTGCTGAAAACTCTTCTTTTTTAGTTGAAATGTTAACTATTTGTTTAAAAATTTATCTATCTAGTTAAAAATGCAATATTTTTACTAGATAAGTTAGGGATTTGAAGCGGTTTAAATTAAATTTCGTATAGTATTCACTTTGGTTTTACTTAGATTTGCACTGCCATTTAAGTATAGGAAGTTAAAATAAAAATTTATTTGAATAATTATTCAATTTCATGGACTTTAGAAAAAATGCAAGTAATGATTAATTATGTTTAGACTATTATTTAATGAAACGTATAAATTCTAAATTAAACATATTAATTAAATCCCTAGAAACTGAAAAAAATATTATGTATATAGTAAATTTGCGAAAATGCGTACTAGGGTGATACAGAAATGCATTGAATTTTTTTTTTCATTCTAGAGGGCAAACAATTATTTACTGCCAAAAAATGTATTTATTTTTTTACCGGAAATTTTACCAATTTTTAGGAAAAAAATCCGTCTAACTTTGATTCGAACCATTTTTTAAATAATTAGTTAAATTGTGACCTGTTTCAATTGTGATGTGTTATGAAAATCTTTCACATAAAAAATTTTCCATTTCAGATTCTTAAGCGTACATTTGAATTAAAAGAATTTGAAAATGCAGTTTTACAATTAAAAATTAGAAGCGTTTAAAATCGGAGATTTTTTAACACAAACATTTTTAGTTGATTAAATGCGACTATAAATAAATTAATGAGTTTTAAAATTGAATTGTACTTTAGGATATAAAGAACAAGTTTTTTCAATTGGAAAATCTTTAAAAAATGTGAACGCCCTATTGAAACTTCATAAACTATTTTTAATTTTAAAATTACTTCAAAATAATATATTTATAATTAAAGGCTTTTGTTAAATTTCTGTCTAAAATATTTCATTTTTAAATCATGCAATTTGAATTTTTTTAATTTTAGAAAATAGAACAATTACTTCATATTTAGAAATATCATTAAAAATCAGTAATTATAAATTAAATATTAGAAACTAAACTTTGAACGTTAAAATTTTATTGTTCGTACCAAAAGTTGGGTGCAAAAATAGTCAACGGCCTAATTTAAAACGAAATTTAGATTTTGGAAGTTTTCGAACAAAAATTTAGAAGCTTTTTAAGAATTTTAACAGGCTTCAAAATAATAATAACATTTTTAAGATTGCTAGGAAAATTGAGAATGATTTTTTATTTGAATAATTGTTTGAAATTCGAATAATTTTAAAAGGTATTTAGAATATGTGAAAAACATTTATTAATATTTAAAAATTTGTTTAATGTGAAACAACATTTAGATGTTTCAAGATCTTGAAATAAAATTTATAAGCATTTTAAGGATTTTAAACTATTTAAAATTAAAATAATTTAACTTTTAATTTGAACAGGGAATTTTGGGACGACTGAAAAATCGCGTAAAATAAAATTCCCGACATTACAAAATTCCTGAATTTGAAAATGCCAGAATAATAAAATTGCCGAAAAATAAAAATACCGAATCGAAAGATTTCCGATGATTAAAATTCGCGAAGAATAAAATTGCCGAAAATTAAAAATACCGAATTGGAAAATTCCCGAATAATAAAATTCTCGAATAATAAAATTCCCGAATTGAAAAATTCTTGAATAATAAAATTCACGACAGTTTATAATATTACCGAATTGGAAAATTCCCGAATAAAATTATTCCCGGAGGGACGATTGAAAAATCCCGAAAAATAAAATTCCCGACCCTGTAATATTCCCGAATTGAATAATTCTCGAATAATAAAATTCGCGAACAATAAAATTGCTGAAAAATAAAATTCTCGAATAATAAAATTCACGACAGTTTATAATATTACCGAATTGGAAAATTTCAGAATAAAATTATTCCCGGCGGGACGATTGAAAAATCCCGAAAAATAAATTTTCCGACACTGTACAATTCTCGAATTGGAAAATGACCGAATAATAAAATTCACGAATAATAAAAAAGTGCCGAAAAATAAAAATATCGAATTGGAAAATTCCCGAATATTAAAATGCTTGAATAAGAAAATTGCCGAAAATTAAAAATACCGGATTTGGAAAATTCCACAATAATAAAATTCCCGAAATGTAAAATTCTCGAATAATAAAATTTACGAAAGTTTATAATATTACCGAATTGTAAAATTCCCGAATATGATTATTCCCGGCGGGTCGATTGAAAAATACCGAAAAATAAAATTCCCGACACTGGAATATTCCCGAATTGAATAATTCTCGAATAATAAAATTCACGACAGTTTATAATATTACCGAATTGGAAAATTCCCGAAGAAAATTATTCCCGGCGGGACGATTGAAAAATCCCGAAAAATAAAATTCCCGACACTGTAATATTCCGGAATTGAATAATTCCCGAAAAATAAAATTCACGAAAATTTATAATATTACCGAATTGGAAAATTCCCGAATAAAATTATTCCCGGAGGGACGAATAAAAAATCCCGACACTGTAAAATTCCCGAATTGAATAATTCCCGAATAATAAAATTCGCCAACAATAAAATTGCTGAAAAATAAGGGACGAATGAAAAATCCGGAAAAATAAAATTCCAGTTACTGTAAAATACCCGAATTGGAAAATTCTCGAATAATAAAATTCCCGAAAAATAAAAATACCGAATTGAAAAATTCCCGAATAATAAAATTCGCGAATAATGAAATTGCCGAAAAATTAAAACACCAGATTGGAAAATTCCCGAATAATACAATTCTCGAATATTAAAATACCCGAATTTTTAAATTCTCGAATTACAAAATATCCGAATTAAGTCATTCCCGAATATAAACAATTACAATTTTTTATAAATATTTGTATTGATTACAAATACAATAATGAAATTTTATTTCTTAAATTATTATCAATGTTTAAAATTTCGAAATTTATTGTTTCAATTTAAAATAATTTTAATTAATTAGCTGCAAGCTAAAATCTAATTTTTTTAACCTGAAAATTGTATTTTTTTACAACTTCTAAATTTGACAAAATTTGCCCCTCGAACAAAAAAAATCACCAACTGTTTTCATCATAATTTTCGAAGTTTTAAACATTACAAATAATTAAAAACATAAAATTTCATTATTGTATTTGTAATCAATCAAATATGGTTATAAAAATATTCTAATTGTTTAAATTCGAGTCGGGAGTTTTCAAATTATATAATATTATTAACTGCCGGGAATTTTCCAATTCGGGAATTTTAATTTTCGGCAATTTTATTATTCGTGAATTTTCCCTTTCGGTAATTTTATTTTTCGGCAATTTTCTTTTTCGCGAATTTTATTATTCGGGAATTTTCCAATTCGGGAATCTTACAGTGTCGGGAATTTTACTTTTTGGGGATTTTTCAGTCGTCCTAAAAATAAACTTAAAGAATTGGAAAATTGCCGAATAATAAATTTCTCGAATAAAAAGATTCCCGAATGATAAAGTTCAAAAAAGCTTATAATATTGCCGAATTAGGAAATTGCCGAATAATAAAATTCCCATTAGTTTATAATATTACCGAATTGGAAAATTCCCGCATAATAAAATTCCCGAAAGAAAATTCTCGAATTATAAAATATCCGAATTTGAAAATTCCCGAATTCTAAAATTTCCGAATTCAAACAATTAACATTTTTGTATAAATATGTTTTATTTATTACAAATACAATAATGTTATTTTTTTTTAAATTATTTGTAATGTTTACCTTTTCTAAAATTATTGTTTGAATTTAAAATAACAATAATTTATAATAAAATATGTCTGGATTAAGTATTTCTGTAATGTGCATAGTATTTAAAAGAATACAAAAAGCGTTCGCAAAAATCGAATTTTAACTTTACATATATTTTTTAGAAAATCGCTGTAAGGTACGATGAAAACAGAGGGTGATTTTTTTTTGGGTTCGAGGGTCTAATTTGGCCAAATGTAGCGTAATAGCTGCAAGCTAAATTCTCATTTTTTAATCTTGAAAATTGGATTTTTGTAGACCTTCTAAATTTGAAAAACTTTACCCCTCGAACCCAAACAAACATTACCCAGTTTTTTATCATATTAAATAACAAATTCAAATATATATATATATATATATATAAAATTAAAATTCGATTTTTTCGAACGCTTTTTTTATTTGTTTAAGTACTATGCACATTAAAAAAAATTCATCACCCAGAAATATTGTATTTAAAATTATTGTTATTTTAGATACAAACAAAATTTTTGAAATTTTAAACATTAAAAATAATTTAAAAAAATAAAATTTCATTATTGTCTTTGTAATCATTCAAACATATTTATAAAAAAGTATAATTGTTCGGGAATTTTGTAATTCGGTAATATTATAGAGTGTCGCGAGTTTTATTATTCGCTTATTTTCCAATTCGGGAACTTTATAATTCGGGAATTTTCTTATTCGAGAATTTTATTATTGGGGAATTTTCCAACTCGGTATTTTTATTTTTCGGAAAATTTATTATACGCGAATTTTAATAATCCAATATTTTCCAATTTGATCATTTTATTTTTCGGCAATTTTATTATTCAGGAATTTTCCAATTCGGGAATTTTATTTTTCGGGATTTTTCAGTCGTCCTATTTCATTATTGTATTTGTAATCAATAAAACATATTTATAAAAAATTGTAATTGTTTAAATTCGGGAATTTTAGAATTGTGAAATTTTCCAATTTGGATATTTTATAATTCGACGATTTTCTGTTGGAAATTTTCCAATTCGGTAATATTATTAACTGCCGGGCATCTTATTATTTGGGGATTTTGTAATTCGGTAATATTGTAAACTATTTTTGAATTTGATAATTCGGGAATTTTCCAATTTGGGAATTTTAATATTTGAAATATTTTTTTTATTCGGGAATTTTCCAATTCTTTATTTTTATTTTTCGGTAATTTTATTATTCGCGAATTTTAATATTCGGGAATTTTCCAATTGTTTAAATTTATTTGAGACGCCTAAAAAATCCCAAAAAATAAAATTTACGAATAATAAGATTGCCTAAAAATAAAAATACCTAATTAAAAAATTCCGGAATATTAAAATTCGAGAATAATAAATTTCCAAAATTTAAAAATACCGATTTGGAAAATTACCCGAATTATAAAATATCCGAATTGTAAAATTCTTAAATTTAAACAATTACAATTTTTTATAAATATGTTTTATTGATTACAAATAAAATAATAAATATTATTATTTTTTAAATTATTTTTAATGTTTAATATTTCGAAAATTATTGTTTGAACTTAAAATAACAATTTTAAATATTATATTTCTGGGTGACGAATGTTTTCTAATGTACATAGTATTTAAAAAAATACAAAAAGTGTTCGCAAAAATCGAATTTTAATTTTATAGGTATATATATTTTTGAAAATCGTTTTAAGGTATAATGAAAATAGTGGCTGATTTTTTTTGGGTTCGAGTAGCAAATTCGGTAAAATTTAGATGGTGTAAAAAAATCAAATTTTCAAGTTTGAAAAATAAGAATTCAGCTTGCAGCTATTTTTGAAAAATATATGTAAATTTAAAATTAGATTTTTGCGAATGCTTTTGGTATATTTTTTTAAATACTATGCAAAAAAGGGGTCATCCAGAAATATTTCATTAAAAATTATTGTTATTTTAAATTCAAAAAATGTATTTCGAAATTTTAAACATTTAACATTATTTAAAAAAAGAAAAATTTCTTAATTTTTTGAAATCAGTGAAAAATATTTATAAAAAAATTGCAATTTTTTAAATTCGGGAATTTTAAAATTCGTATATTTTATAATTCGGCAATTTTCTGCCGGGAATTTTATTGTTCGGGAATTCTCAAATTCGGTAATTTTACACTGTCGGGAATTTTATTTTTCTGCATTTTCCAGTCTTCCCAAAATAAGGTTAAAAATAAAAAATTGAAATGATATTAGTTAGTATAATTAATTAATATTTTAATGTTAATATCATTATAAATACTTCTCAGTATATAATTATTTCAATTAATTTTGTTTACTGCTAAGGTTGAAGTATTGTTTTTTTTCAATTAATTATATGCTCATATCGCTTGTCAATTAGTGATTAAACCCTCTAGATAAGAGACTAATAATAATTAGATTTTAATCAAATTAGGTTTAATTCATATTGATTCCATAATCTACTAAAAATTTCAGTTCCGAACAAGAATATTTATAAATTCATCAAATTAGGGATAAAATAATTAATTATTTTATTAAATAATTTTCTAAATAGGGGTTTTAATTCTAAACATTGATTTCTAAAAGATAAAATTTTAACTGTAAATAATTCTTCAATAATAAAGGCAAAAAATCATAAAATTTATTTTTGAATGTTTCTAAACATTATTAATAAGAAATTCTAATTTTACATGTTTTTAATAATCGGAAATAATTATGTTCTTAAAGTTAATTTTCAGTTTGGAAGGTTCCAAAATATTTCAAAAAACAATCTGGAAGATTTTAAGATAATTTTGGTATAATGCAAGATTTTTTAAGCCTAGAAAATCTTTTAATTTTTTAAAAACATATTTCTAAGTCTTAGCTGTTTTGAAATCATTAAAAATAATTTAAATCTTTATAAACTTAAAAAAAATTATAACAAACTTTTGACTGTTAAAGATTTCAAAAATTTTGAAAAGTTTCAATAAAATAAAAAATGTGTTATAAGGTTCCTGGGAGAATTTCAGATGATTTTTTATTTTGAAAAAAGATTTTTCCAAGAAAATTTAAAAACATTTAAAAACACTTCAAATAATTTCCTAAAACTTTGGAATATAATAAAGAAAAAACCAAATTGTTTAATTTTGAAAGATTAGTAAATTTTAGAGAAAAATAGTATAATTTTAAGAGACATTATAATTTTTTGGAAAGGTAAGAAATATAATTTTAAACTAAAGAAGACTTTAACAAATTAAAAAGAAAATGTACATTTTTCAAGATTTCCAATAAAAAATTAGAAGCTTTTTAAGCATTTATAAATGTCCAATGAAAAAATCCATCCCTTAATCTATTTGGTTGAAAATTCCAGTTTTTAATGAAAAATTATCTTTTTTGTTGAAAATTTATATTTTCGAATAAAAAAATTTAAATATTTTGTAGGAATTTCGTCTTTTTGGAAAATATTTGATCTTTTCCGGTAAAAAGTACAACTGTTTCGAAATCATTTTTGTTTTCATTCAACTATTTGGTTAAAAATGAACAAAATATAAATAATATTAAATATTTAATTATAATAATATTTAATAAAGGACGAAGCCTGAATTGGTTTTTTATTTTTGTTTAATTTTTAATTTATTTATAATAATATTTAATTAAATTATTCTTTTGTTGCCGGAATTTTTCACTTAGCGTATCTGAAATTGTTTTTAATTTAAAATTTAACTTATGACAATTATGTTTATATATCCTTTGGAATAAATAAATTTAAAAAAATAGTTATTGGACATTTTCTGGAAAGTTAAATGCGTAGTTATTCAAAATTTTTATTTTGAATTAAAAATGATTATTTTCAACCAAATATTTTAAATAAACGTTTGAATTTTCAACCAAGTTATTTAATTTTCTACCAAATTGTGAAATTTTCAAGCTAATTACAAATTTAGGGTAATTTTTATTTTTCGAAATTATTTTGAAGAGAATGTTTTTTAAATTTTGAAACATTTCGAATGAAGTCTAAAATTGAAAATGAAAGAAGTTAGTAAGATTTTAGGCCAATTTTAGGAATACTTCGAGTCAAACTAAAAGATATTTAGGATTTTTTCTTAAAAATACAATGAGTTCAAAATTAATTTGTTTGGTTGTTTTTTCTTGTAATTCTAATTTGAATTTTCTGAAAGCTCCAGAAATTTTTTTCAATTTTTTTCAAAATTCTGAATAATTTCAAACTTGTTTAACCTTAAAAACAAATAAACAGATAAATCTAAAATAAATATTTATACCAAATTTTTATTTTACTTTTGAGAGTCATTGGAGAGTATGAGAAATTAATTCGATAACCGTCTAGATATTTCTAAATGAGAAGAAAGTTATGGAAAGTTTAATATTTATTTAAAATTTTTATTTCAATGAAAAATTATTTTTTCCCTTGAATAAATAAAAAACTGCGTCTAATAAAATTAAATTTTCTCCTTGTTCTAGAAAGTTAGGACTTTGGACAAGGTTGAATCAGAAGTCATTTGAGAATCTAATAAATCAAATCGATAACCATCTAAAGTTCCCCAAATGAAAAGAAATTAATTAATAATTAATAAATAAATTAAATAAATTAAATAAAATTAAAATAAAATAATACATAAATAAATAATAAATAATATATATATAATAAATAATAATAATAATAATAATAAATAAAATAAATGAATTAATTAATAAACGTATAAAATTGCATGAATGAAAACAAATTGATGGAAAATTGAATAGTTATTCGACATTTTTATTTTGGATAACAAATTATTTTTACTCTTCAATAAAAAAACTGGGAATAATTAACATAAATGTTCATATTTTTTTTTAAAGTTAAGTCTCTTTGCAGGGTTGAATGAAAAGTTCTTTGAGTATCTGATAAATTAATTGTATAGCTATCAAAAATTTCCTACATGAAAAGAAAATTATGGAACGTTGAATAGTTATTTGAAGTTTTTTCTTTGAATTAAAAATTATTTTTCCTCTTAAATAAAATAAAACTACTGCTAATAAAATTAAATTTTCTCCTTTTTTTTAGAAAGTTAAGACTTTAGACAGGGTTAAATAAGAAGCAATTTTTAAATTTAATAAATTAATGAAATAAAATAATTAAAATCATTTTTCTCCTTAAATAAAAAAAGTACGGCTAACAAATCTAATTTTTCCCTTATTCTAAAATTTTCAGACTCTCGACAGGATTAAATGAGAAGTCATTTGAGAAAGAAAGGTTTCTACTTTTTTTAAATGATTAAAAATAAAATTTTTTTAAAAAATTTGCAATTTTATTAAGCTATAAGTTTTGGTCGACATTTTTACTTTATAATTTTTTTCCCTCAATTAAGAAAACTGCTCCTAATAAAATTAAATTTTCTCCTTGTTCTAGAAAGTTAAGACTTTTGGTAGGGTTAAAGGAGAAGTCATTTGAGAATCTAGTAAATTACTTCGATTACCTTTTAAAATTCTATGAATGAAAAGAAGTTTATATCGGGTTAGGTACTTATTCGCAATTTTTATTTTGAATTAAAAATGATTTTTTTTGTTTAAAAATACTGCTACTAATAAACCTAAATTTTCTCGTTATTTTAGAAAGCTAAGAAAGCTAAGGTTAAAGAACCGTCTTAAGAAAATGTTTGTATTCTAGTTTTTTTTAAATAATGAAAATTTTACATTTAAAACAAAATTTTCAATCTTTTTAAGCTATAATTTTGTTCCACATTTTTATTCTACATTAAAAAATGTTTTCTCCCCTAAATTAAGAAAACGATTACTACTTGTCTTGAAAGTTAAGACTTTCTACAGGGTTAAATAAGAAGTTATTTGTGAATCTAATAAATTAATTAATTATTATAAATTAATAAATTTTAAAAAATTAATTAAATTATTTTTCACCTTAAATGAATGTACTACTACTAATAAACTTAAATTTTTTCCATTAATTCGATTCTGGTTTAAAATTCCTTGAATGAAACGAAATTGGTAGAATGTTAAATACTTTTTCGAAATTTTTATTTTGAATTAAAAATTATTTTCTTTTAAATAAAAAAACAACCAATACTAAAACTAAATTTTCTACTTTTTCTAGAAAGTTATGACTCTCAACAGAGTTAAATGAGAAGTCATTTGAGAATCTGATAAATTAATCAAATAACTATCTAAGATTCCTTGAAAAAAAGGAAAGTTAAGAAAACTTGAAAAGTTATTAAAAATTGTAGGTTTGAATTAAAAATGACTTTTTCTTCTTAAATAAAAAAATACTACTAATAAACTTAAATTTTCTCCTTGTTCTAGAAAGTTAGGAGTCTCGCCGGAGGTAAATGAAGTCTTTTCAAAATATAATAAATAAATTCGAATATTTTCCAAAATTCCCTGAATGAAAGGATATTTATAGAATGTTAAATACTTATTCAAAATTCTGATTTTAAATTAAAAATTATTTTTCTGCTTAAATAAAAAAACCACTAATAATAAACTTAAATTTTCTCCTGATTCGAATCTAGTCTAATCTGACCAATTAATTAAAGAACTCTAAAATTCCCGGAATAAAAAGAAAGTTAAGGAAAGTTGAACAGTTATTAAAAATTGTTGGGTTGAATTAAAAATTATTTTTTCCTCTTAAATAAAAAAAACTACTGTTAATAAACTTAAATTTTCTCCTTGTTCTAGAAAGTTAAGACTCTCGACAGGATTTAATGAGAAGTCATTTGAGAAACTGTGAAATTAATTTGATAACTCTCTGAAATTCCTCCAATAAAAATATAGTTATGGAAGTTTAAATAGTGATTCGAAATTTTTATTCTGAATTACAAATTATTTTTCTCCCTAAATAGAAAAAAACTACTGTTAATAAATTTAAATATTTTCCTTATTCTAGAAAGTTAAGACTTTTCACAAATGAGAATTCATTTGTGAATCTAATAAATCAATTCGAATACCGTTTAAAATTACCTAAATGAAAAGAAATTTGTGAAAAGTTTAAGACTTGGGATTTTGTGCGAGAGGTTTTAAGCCTTGTTTCCGGAAGCTTTAACTTTCTAGTAGTAAAGAGCCATGTTAGGTCAGGCACCTCTTGTCCGTCAGCGAACTGCCTCTAGCTAGCCATGTATGGTGAGAAATCAATTTATTGTCTATTTTTAATTCCCATACTTTCCTTCCCCATTCAGAATTACTCGCAAACTACCCCAACTAACGGATTTAGAGCGATAAATTATTACAAGCAAATATTACGTAATGGCCTCAATAAGTTGATCGATTATTCATGCTGTAATCCAATCTAATCCAGTGTCAATAAACTCCATAATTCTACTCAAAATATAGCATTCAAGCGCAATCATGTCGAAGTAATAATTTAGTAAGAATAACAAATTATTAACTGAAGGCTAGCAGAAAAAAACTAGAGAACTAATAAAATGGAATTTTTTCAATAGAACGAAAATATGTTTTTTGATCGAAATTACTATTTAAAAATAAATCAAATGTCCACTTCTGAGACGAAGTATTGCCCGATTGGGATACACAAATTTGTTTAGACCTCAGGGTACCTACTCGAATTTTACAATTTCGAAAATTGAACTTGGGTATATTATACCCAGAGGGTACAATGATACAAAATCAGTTTTTTTTCAACTGGTATGTATCATTTATCAGTTGCGAAAAAATCGAACAATAATTTCAAGGTAAATATTTCACGGGTTTTCCAAATTGAATTTTGATAGTGATTCAAAATCGAATTTCATGTTTTTGCAAAAAGAAAAATTTTCTTTTGTTGTGTGGGGATGCTGAATGAGAATAAAAAGGGTCTGATAAAAAACAGCTATCCTATCACGAGAAAATACAAATTGAGGAACACGATATCACAGTATGACAGAACATTTTTGGAAAAAATCTGAAAAAATTAGAATATTTTTTTATTAGATGGTAATAATTTGAAGAAATATCAGTCCTACAAGGTTTAATTAAATTTATAATTCATATTTACAAATTTGAACTAAAATTGCTTTACAATTTTATTTATAAATCATTGCATCAAAAAATGAAGTTTTGAAAAAATCCTTTAACCAAAAGATGCATTTGATTTTGAAAACTTTTTTATTCAATAAACCGATTTTCGAAAAAATGTTGATTGCCTACTTCCATACTGCCACCCTTAAAAAATTTCAAATATTCAGGAATCTTAGAAGTTCGGGAAAATTTTAAAACTATTTTATAAATTTTAAAAAATCGTTTCAAGTTTTTTAATATATTCAGTCTTTTCAAAATCACAAAATGTCTTAATATATTTTTAACTGACTACAACTTTTCTTGATTTTTTTTATTTTTGAAAATTTTTGATCTGAAATTTTTTGAAATATTAAAAAAAAGTTTTTAATTATTCAAATTGTTCCTGTACTTTTTTTTAATTCTGAATTTCATTTCAAATTTTCCTAAAATCGTACATCTTTTTCGAAATTTTCGGAAAATTTTCAATATACTTTAAATCTTTTTGAATTTTTTCTTAATATTAATTCCTAAGCATAAAAAATGATTTTTAATTTTCCCAGGAATGTCAAGAAAATATGTGTATTCTGTTAAAATAAATTAAAAAAATTATTTTAAATATTTTCAAATTTTGAATTATATTTGAATATTTTAAAAACTTCTAAACCA
Organism: Acraspis erinacei; assembly: GCA_035041075.1. Taxonomy (NCBI): domain Eukaryota; kingdom Metazoa; phylum Arthropoda; class Insecta; order Hymenoptera; family Cynipidae; genus Acraspis; species Acraspis erinacei. Next base: position 17,250 of record JAWWLR010007074.1, read on the forward strand.
TCTAAAAATCTTCTAAAATTATTCGTTTTTTGCTTAAAATTTTTAAAGAATCGTTCAAAATAAAAAAATCCGCATTCTTTTTCGTCATTTATGAAAATATTTTAATTTTTTAATATATCTTAACATCAATTTTTAAAATGTATGTAAAATATTTCAGGAATCTAAAAAGAATTTTTTTTAAGAGTTTCAAAATCCTTAAAAAGTTTCCAAATTCTTTTCTGAAATAGTTGAATTTCTGCTCATTTTAATAAAAATGTTGTAATATTTTCAAGTTTTCAATGATTTTTTAATCTTCTGAAAACTTTAAAATATCTTTTCAACCGACTCGTATTTTTCCTAGAATATTTTAATTAAGAAAAATTAAACATTTTCCCTTACGATTGTCTAGATGCTTCTTTTAACATTTTTCGAAGAGAAAGAACTTTACCGTTTAAACTTTTTTGTATCTCGTTCATTTTTTTAAGAAAACGAAAACTTTTTATTTTCAGAAAAATCAGCGTTCGTGTCCAGTGTATTTTCTTTAGTTTTTTATCATTAAAAAATAAAGAAAATCACCTGTTTGTTTAAAATGTTAATTATTTTTTTACAAATATCACGGTCTCTGTGAGACCCTATTTCTTCCTCATTTTTTGCGATATTTGAATGTGTTTGTATTTTGTTTAAAAAATTAGATTTTATAACGGAATTTTTACAATACAGTTTTATAAATTTCAGAAGAGCAGAAGAGTTGTAAGATTATGAATTTAAAAATTTAGAACACTATCTTTATCTTGATAAATATTTTTATTTTTTAAAAAAGGCTCCTAAAAGGCTCTGATTTTTAATTTATTCGAAGTTGCAAATGTAATACTTTTAAATTAGTGCAATCACGAGCCACTCTGGAATATTCAGAAAAGCTAGTAAATTTTACATCTTCTCTAGAGAACTTTGAAACTTCAAGAAGTTTCTAAAAGTTCCTGGCGTTTTTCATCCAACGCCTATATAATTAATTACCCATTCTTGAATTTCTAAAATTGTATTACTCTGATTTGTGGAATAACCGAAAACAGGAGATAAATTAATTTTTTTATTAATTGAAATCATGGTTGTTTTTTATTTTTGGAATATATTTTTAATATTTTTCTTATAATATAATTATGATTTAAAAATTTAAGAAATTGTAAAAATTGTAAATGTATATGAATAGAACATAAATAATCAGTAACATAATAATTTATTTAATAATTTTAATACAGTATTGAATTAAGAAGTTTTTTTTCGATTTCATTGCTCAGCCGTACTGATTATAATAGTCCATTATTTATTAAATTTTTATTGATTGATTGTAAGCCTAAATATATCCTTAAATATTAAGAAATTAAATAAAGTGAATTTATCCATAAACTACGTTTCCTGATTAATTTTCAATAATTCTTTTTTTTCTCTGGTTTTAAGAAAAAAACACCCTTTGTCTCATTTTTCTCTTGAATGTGAACTTAATTGATAAAATCCAACAAAAAAGGACTTTAAATTAAAAAGTCTGTCATTACATTTTTATCTCGAAATTCGTTAAGTTTGGTTAAAAATTCTATTATTTGGTTGAAAATTTTATTATTTTCTTTAAAATACAATCATTTTAGATTTAACTCTTTTGTTGAGAAATTTTTTTAAAGATTAATTTTAGTTAAAAATTAATTTTTTTTATTGAAAGGTAACCATTTTGTTGAATTTTTTTTCTTCTTGTTGTTTAAGAATTCATTTTTTCAACTTACAATGTAACAATGTAACAATGTAATTTTGTTAAAAATTCTTCTTTTGTAGTGGAAATTATTCTCCTTGGTTGAAAATTCATTCTTTTTTATTGAAAATTTAACTTTTTGGATCTAAATTATCTGATTTAGTTGAAGATTCAACAATTTGGGTGAAAATTAAACTATTAGGTTTAAAATTAACTTTTTACTCCATATTAAAATATTTTAAAAAAATTGAACTTTTTCGTAGAAAATTACCTTTTTTGATGTTTAATTTCGACAATTTTATTAAAAATTAATATATTTTCTTGAAAACTCTTGTTTTTTGGTAAAAAATGAATCTACTTGCTGGAAAATTAATATTTTTCGTTGGAAGCTTAATTATTGTTTAACTAGTTTGTTGAAAATTTATAATTTTTCAAAGATAATCCTTTTTGGTTAAAAACTAAACTCTTCCATTTGTAGAAAATTAATTTTTATAGTTAAAAAATTATCTTTTGAATCGAACTCTTCTGTTAAAAATTCATTCTTGTAAGATTCGTATTTTTATTTGAAAATGCAACTACTTTGCTAAAGTTGAAAATGTTTGATAAACATGGATATTTTTTTTAGATTCAGATTAAATTTAAATCTTTTGTTTGAAATTGTACTATTTGGTCAAAAATAAAAATATTTGGTAGATATTGAAACTATTCGGTTAAAAATTAAACACTTAGGTTAAATTTTAATCTCTTTTCTTAAAAATTTATTTTTTCAAGATTGATCATTTTAGTTAAAAATGTATCCCTTTGTTGAAAAATTGAATTATTTGCAATTTATTTTATGGGTAATTCATTTTTCCCCCGAAAATTAATCTTTTTTTCTAAAACTAAAGTTTAGTTAAAAATTAAACTATTTTGCTAAAAATCGGATCATTTTTTCCTGGTTTAAAATTAATTTTTCTTACTGATATTGTAACTATTCAATTTTTTTGTGAAAATTTGATAGTTTAAATTCAAAATTGATCTTTTCTGGTCGAAGATTTATGTACTTTATTGAGAATTAATTTTTTTTAAGATTCTTAATTTTATTTGAAAATTCAATTCTGGTTAAGAATTAAAAATTTAATTAAATTTTTTATTGAAAATTGATATTTTAAATAAAAATTCTTCTTTTCTGATTGAAAATACGCGTCTTTTGTAGAAAATTATTCTTTTTTGTAGAAAATTAATGTTCTTGATAGAAAATTGGGACTTTTTGGATAAAAATGCAATTACTTGCTTGAAGATTAACCTATTTTGGTTCAGGATTCAACTATTCGTCTCTTTTGGTAAAATTGAACTATTTTTTCTTTTAAATTATATTTTTCTTATAGTAAAAGTTTTCGTTCAGAATTAATTTTTTGTTGAAAAATCAACTAATTGGTTTGAATTTAAATTATTTTGTAAAAAGTTCATTTTCTTCTTGGAAATTAATCAGTTTAGTTAAAAATTCAATTTGGTTGTTAATTAAATTTTCTGTTTAAAAACTCAAAATTTCGTGTTGTAAATTAAACAATTTTGTTGAAACTGGATGTATTTTCTTGAAAAATCTTGTCTTTGTGATAGAAAATGAATCTACTTGTTGGAAAATTAATATTTATCGAAAAATGATATTTTAAATTGAAAATTTTTCTTCCTGGTTGAAAATTTGTATATTTTTTTTGGTTAAAAATATACTTAACTGCTTGCGGATTAAACTATTTAAATTAAGGATTCAAATATTCGTCTTTTTTTGTTGGATATAACTGGTTTGTATTTAAAATCAGATTTTTTTGTTATTTTGTTTCGTTGAGAATTCATTTTTTTTCTTTTTGAAAAATCAACTACTTGGTTTACAGTTCAACGACTTTGCAAAATAAAAAATTTTCTTTTTGAAAAATAATCAATTTAGTTGAAGACTCAACTATTTGTTCATAAATGAACTTTTTTGTTTAAAACATCATATTTTCGTGTTAGAAATTCAACTATTTTGTAGAAAAATTCCTCTTTTTGGCTTGAAAATTACACAATTTGGTAGAAAATGGAACTATTTATTTTCAAATGTAACTATTCAATTGCAATTTATTTGAAACAAAAATAATTTTCTTATCTGAAAGTGTAGTTATTCCATTTTTTGTTGTCTTTAGTTGATTTTTTTTTGTTTAGACAATTAATCCGGTTTTTTTCACGCGCTGATTACGAATATGATAGTGAGAATTGGCAGAAATTTGATTTTCATGGTGAAACCATAAAAAAATCATGGTTTTTTGTGTTTATCTCATATAATATCAAAAATTTCAAAAAATGTTTGCAACAAAAGTTATAGATCGTATTAAAATAAACATTTTTTGTTTAAAGAATTTTTTTCTACGAGTGATAGTTTCCGAGAAAATTAGAGATACATCGATTTCTGGTAACAGGGGTACGTTCCCGCCCCCACGAGACGTTGGAAAAGGGGTAGGGGTGTAACTTTACATTATTTCTGTGACCAACCACAGGTGGGCCTTCCCGCCCCCAGGAGTCGTTGGAAAAGTGGTAGTGAGGACCATACATTATTTCTGTGACCAGTCACAGGGGTGCCTTCCCGCCCCCACGAGTCGTTGGACAAAGGGAAGGGAGTCCTTACATTACTTTTGTGACCAATCACAGGGGTTCCTTCTCGTCTCCCACGAGGCATTTGAAAAAGGGTAGGGATGTAACTTAACATTATTTTTGTGACCAATCA
>JAWWLR010007081.1:0-11783 GCA_035041075.1 Acraspis erinacei
AAAACTTCTGGTTCTCGAGCGGCGGTCCGATAGGTGAACGGCACGTAACCAGCTCGCACTGCAGCAGCGCGACAGATCACACGCGAGTGGTTGATGCTTTGTGTGTGCACAGCCGGCTCCTCTGTGAGCCGTTTCCAGCATACTGCACACGTATTTTCTTGTGCGAACACCTTAACCAATCGCATAAAACCCGTCGTGCTGCTTCCGTTTGAGCAGTTACGCACCCAAGTACGTCGCTATATACACTCGCTCGCAACGTCCTTAAGCAAGTATCGCCACGGACCGCAGCAACACGTCAGGTTGAACGCGATTGGTTGGCTGTATAGGTTCGTATAGGACGGCACGTCCGTGACGTCTCCAGCGCACTTCAATGGATTTTTTTTCTACGAACACCTTCAGCGACCGTCCCACATCCCACGCAGTTCCTTTTAATTCTACTTGCGGCGCGGAATTATTCTGCGGATTGGAGAGTCGTCTGGTGATGACCTCGGTGATTCCGGCGCTGAATGCTTGAAAATTAAACGTGCTATATACACCCTTCCTTCAGTTTCGCTTATGCGAAAACTTACATATACGTGGTCGGGAGCTGGCAAAATGCCCTCCTCGTAGTCTAATTCTCCTGGACTTAAATAATTATGCGCAAATATATTGTGCGGTTCGAAATCTTTAGCTACAAAAACTTTTTTGTTTACATCCGCCTTAAAGAGCTTTGGACCATGAACCGCAGCATGATAACCACCAAGTTGATCGGTCCTTTCCAACGTTCCACTATAATGTTTGTCATCTACTCGTATAAAAATTTTATCCTCCCAATGAGTCTGTTCCTGATTTCTCATCCAAGAGGGTATATTTAAATCTTGCAATGACGACAGACGTGCATCAAATGTATAGTTGCCCCTCATTTTCACAAAGCACGTGGTACGAAAAACGCGAACAGCGTCTAATTTTGTAACAAAAAATTAACATTTATGAAGTTTTTCTATACTAGTAACATAAAATCTTAACAATTTTAAATAATCATAGGTCAAAAAAAGTTATCTATATTCACGAAGATAAATCACAAGAGATTAGTTCACGGAAGCTCGTGATTTGAGAGCTGCAATTTTTACATATTTTGAAGTGACGGGCCATTTTGATCTAAAAGCATAGAATTCGAATCCTGAGACCAAAGGGCATGGTCTAATGTTTAAAGGTTCGAGACCTATCCTTTAAAGTCAAGGGTTCCGAGATCCTAGTTCTCGCGCCAAAGCATGATGAAATCAAGGTGCAGTGCCGTGAATTAATCTCCCGAAATTTCTCTCCGTGGGGCAGTGGTGCTGTGGAGGCCTGGCTGAGCCTGACTCCCCACAGTGGGAAAAAGAATAACTTTTTTTGGTTCAAAATACCGTACATCAAGATTTTTAAATAGTCCAATTTCCATACAGTAACATTAGTTAAAGACATTTTATGCTAATTTTAGAAAACTTAATAATTTATAAATGAGTCTTATAAATTTTTTTTTACACTTAATAAACAAATGCATCATTCGGGCATTTGTTGGCAAAGGAATTCGTGATTTTTTCTATGCCAGTCCTTTTAGTTGGGAAATTCATGAAAATTTCAACAAAATTCATAACTAGTGGATACACTTTTTTATCTTTGTTTAAAAATTCAATAAAAAATGCATCGATAAGAAATTTGTCGAAAGAAAACTTCGTTTTTTCGACGGCAGATTTTTAAATTAAAAACTACATGATAATTTCGGAAAAAATCCATTGTTTATTAATCAATTTTTATATATTTTTCAAACAATTTTATTAAACAAGTACATTATTGGGGCATCAGTCGACGAAAAAATTATTTTTACTTCGATTTCAGTCTTCTAATGGGAAGTTCATTATAATTTCAGAAAAATTCATGATTAGTAGATAAATTTCATGTAAAAGAAATTAATAATCAAATGCATTATCCTGAAGCTGCAGTTTGATTAAAATAATGAAAGTAATTAAAAAACTAAACTCAAAGCATTGAGATTAAAAACAAACTTTTTCTTCGACAATTGCCCAAATAATGCATTTGATTATTAAATTCGTTTCAAACATCGTAGAATTTATGAACTAAGTATAAATTTTATTGAAATTATTATTAGATTCTAAATTAAAAAGACGAAAATTTAAAAAAAAAATGTGTCGCTGACAGATACCCCGATAAAGCATTTGATTATTAAAATTGTTTTTAAAAATCATAAAATTTACCAATAAAGTATGAATATTTTTGCAATTATCTTTAATTTCCTAATTAAAAAAGTTATCATCGAAAAAACCAATTGTTCGTTCGACAAATGCCTTATCTATGCATTTTTTAATTAAATTCGTTTGGAAAAATCGTAAAATTTATCAACCAGTTATGCACGTTGCCAAAATTGTCATGACGTTCCCAACTGAAAGGACATTATTCAAAAAACGAATTTTCCTTTCAACAAATGCCCGAATAATTCATTTGTTCATTAATTTTGTTTAAAAAATTAAAAAATTATGCATTTTTCTAATATTATCATAAATTTCCTAATTAAAGAAAATGAAATTGAAAAAACGAATTTTTCTGTCCAAAAATGGCTGATTAAGGGGATTGTCAAATAGAAAAAATGACCATTTTTTCCAAATATTTGTTTATTTATAAAAAAATGAAAGCCTATTTAAAAAAATAAAATAAAACATCAGACTCAACGACTCTCGTAGAAATCTTTTCAGCTGTTTTACAATTTTTTTGGGGTCCAAATCGGTCCATATTTGTGTGCTAACAAGTCATAAATCTTGCTAAAATTATATCATAAAATTTCCTAATTAAAAAAATTCAAATCGAAAAAAATGAATTTTTTTGTCGAAAAACGCCATTGGCTAAAGACGGATCTTACGTTCATAAGTTTATTTAAGAAAAATGAATGTAGATAAAATATTGAATTCAATGCAAAACACTTAATATTTCTAAGATTTCAAGCCAAACAGTAAAATTTCCCAGCAGAAATGACAAAGCTTTTGAAAGACAATTGCATTTTTAACAAAAAAGTTACTTTTTAACCAAGAATGATAAATTTTCAACAAAGAAGGATAAGTGTTTTTACCATAAAATATGAATTTTCCATGCAAAAGGATGAATTTTTGACAAAAAATCATTACTAACAAAACAGTTAAATTTCCAAAAAAATAATTAGATTTTTAACAGAATAGTTAAATGTTAAGTCTACAACGATGTATTTTCAATAAAATGGTGGAACTTTCAAACAAAAAAGATTCATATATAATCAAAGATTTGAGTTTTCGAGGAAAAAGAAGATTTTTTTAGAAAACTGTTAAATTTGTATCAAAAAATTTAATTTTCATTAAAGAAAGGTGACTTTCTACCAAGAAGATTAATTTTCTATCGAATAAAACGAATTTTAAACAAAATACATTCAACTAAATAGTTTAGTTTTCCACCAAATATTTTACTTTTCAAACAAAAGGATGAATTTTTTACAAAGGGGTAGAATTTTGAACATGCAAAAAAGAAAATATAAAAAAAGAAAATTAAAAAGAAAATATATGAATATCAACCATAACTAATTTAACTATAATTATTAGCTATAGAATATTTCTTTGAAAAACTCATCTTTTTTGTCAAAAAATTCAACAACTTCGTTGAAAATTTGTTTATTTTTTATGAAAAAGTTAACCTTTTATGATGAAAAAACAACCATTGCATTTTTAGTCCATAATTTATCTTTTTTATTTATAAAATCAACTATTTGGAAAAAATGAATCTTTTTAGTTTAAAATTAATGTATTTTTTGAATATTTTTGTTTTCTGCTGAAATTTTTATTTTTTTCGCTCAAAATTCATCCTTTTCGTTAAAAAATCATCTCTTTGGTTCAATATTGAACAATTTGGTTGAAAATTCTTATTTTTTAATTGCATTCAATTGTTTTTGATAAATATTATGAATTAAACTTATTAATTATTATTATAATTATTATTAATTGAATTTCATCATATTTTTTGTTTAAAAATTCTACTAGCTATTTTAAAGTTAAAATGCTTTGTTAAAAATCAATTTTTTGCGAAAATTGATCTTCAGTGTAGAAAATTTACCCAGTTTTTTTAAACTGAAAATATAGCTATTCCACGTTTTGTGCAAAATTGACATTTTTAATTGAAACTTGAGGTTTTCTATTTAAAAAATCAACTATTTTGTTAAAAATGCAATATATTTTAGCTTGAAATCTTATAAATTTGAAGTATTTCGTATATGAAAAAAAATAGAAAATTTTGTTGGACTGGAAAAAGTCAGGAATTAAAAACCAAAAATTTTGCAAAGGGTATTTGAATATTAGTGGACAGGCAAAATGAAAAATTGGTTAGGAAAAAATTAGAGTTATAAATTTTATTATTTGTCTGAACGTTCAACAATTTTGTTGAAAAGTGATCCTTTTTGTTGAAAAATCAACTGTTAAGTAGAAAATTTACTTTTTGTTTAAAACTCATAATTTTATGTTGAAAAGTCAAACTGAAATCTTTTTTGGATGAAAATTCAGATTTAAAAAAAAATCTTAATTTAAAAATTCATTTGTAAATGTAATAGTTGATATATCAATCAAGAATGATTTTAAATTAAATAGAACACAGTCAAATTCAACCAAAAACAACTAATTTGCAAATAAAATATTTGAATTTTAAATTAAAAATTATGTCATTAATTTTTCAGGTACAAAAATTAATTTAGAAGGACAAGGAACGATTTTTTATTAAAATAGTTGGAGTGTCAAAAAAGGAAATCCATTTTTGACAATTGATAAATTTTTAACGAAAGTGTTTAAGATTTAACCAAGTGGATGAAATTTTAAACAAATAATTGAATTTCTATCCACGAAAATTAGTTTTTTGCTAAACAAGACGAATTGTGAACAACATTTTTTTAGTTCTATTAATTCAGTTCATATTTAAGAGAGAAAGGAAAACGAAAATACTGAAAAAGCGGAAGTTTTTTCAAAACAAACAGCTTTGTTATAAATAATTAAAGATAACGAATATAAAATTTAGTCCTCTTTGCCTTGCATTTTATATGTATTAAAATACCCTAATAGTTTCACTTTACTGCAAAATGTTTTCAATATTTAACATTTAGATTTTTTATTAATAATTTACATTGAAAGAATACAATATTCATCTTTTTGTGGACAAAATTAACTGTGCCTAATATGTGTAGAATTTGCTTTTCATTCAGAATAAACATAAAAAATTTGAAAAGCTTAAAACGTATGTTTCTTCATAAATAATTAAGGTTAACAAATAGAAAAATTATCGTCCCTTTTCCTAAAAAAAAAAATCATTTTCATCTTATTCCTATAGAAATAGCTTATGAAACTTAAAAGAACCCGGAAAATTCCAAATTCTAGTAAATTGTATTTGTTAAGTCCAATTTTTTATACATTTTTTTTATTTTAAACAATAAAAAAATTAAAAAATTTGTTATTATTAGATATTTTGGCTGAACAACTTGTGCCGATTCATTTTTTTCGTAACTTTTGTATTTTTTCAACTAATGTATTTTTTTTATTTTAATATCATTTTCACGATTAAAATAAAAACTTGCAAGTCATATCAAAAAATTATTCATGACGAATGTGGATGAGTTTTCACTCTTTTCTGAAAGAGCGACTTTTGTCTATTAATTTTTTCATAGCTTGTGTCGCTTGTCCAAAAATTAGATTTTTTAATTTTTAATTTCAGTTCTTATGATTAAAATTAAAAAATTACACATTTCAGATAAAAATTATAATTAACAAATTTGTAGCTTATTTATTGTAAAAAAATTATTGTAAAAAAAGCGATTAACAATAAAATTGTAGATATTTTTTCAAAGCAAAATTTATGTTGATTCATATTTTTCGTCTTTTGCATAGTTTGACTGCAAAATGATCATTTTAGTTGAAAAATCATATTTTCTTTTCTTCAAAATTTTAATATTTTAAAATTTTTTTCAATTATTTCATCAACTAAAAATCTAACTATTCGATGTTTGGTCGAACATTTATCTTCTTCAGTTAAACATTCAACTATTTAGATAAAAAATCATGCATTTTATTGAAAATTAATCTTTTTTGGTGGAAACACAATTTTTGTTTCAACCTTTTTTTCTTTGGCTTGAAGATTAATTTTTTAATTAAAAATTAAATTTTTACTAAAAATTTAATTATATCCTCTTTGTTTAAAAACAAATCTGTTTCAGTTGAAAAATGTTACTATTTGTTTGAAAATTTCTGCAATTTGTTGACACTTTGTCTTTTGTGGTGACGAATTCACTTTTTCGTTGAACATTAAACAATTCGATGTTTAAAATTTCATAAAATATCAAAATATTTGGCTGAAAATTCATGTCTTTTGTTAAAAATTATTCTTTGCTGGTAGAAAATTAATCTTTTTATTTGAAAATTGATTGTTTTGGTTGAAAGTAAGTTTTTCATTGAAAATTATTGTTTAAATTAAACTTACTGTCGAAATATTTTTTATAGACAATTAATCCTTTTGGTTGCAAATTTTAGTTTCTCGGTTAAAAATGGAACTATTTCGTTGAAAATTGATTGCACTTGCTTAAAAACTTATATTTTCAACTGGAAATTAAGCTATTCTATTATTTCTCAATTATATTATTTTTTTCTTGGTTTTTGAAAATTCATCAATTTTTATTAAAAATTGGTCTTTTCTTGTTGGGCAATATATTTTCGTGGCTAAAAATTCATTTATTTGGTTGAAACTTACTGTTCATAAAGTTAAAATTAATTTTTGAAATTAGTTACTTACCTAAATTTTTTTCGAATTTTTTTTATAAACATTTCATCATTTTGGTAAAAAATTCATTGTTTGGTTTAAAATTTAACAATTTCATTATCAATTTATTTCATTTGCTTGAAATCTTTTTCTTCTAACTGAAAATTTCACTATCCTATTTTTTGATTAAAATTGATCTTTGTTAATTAAAGATTCAACTTTTTTTTTTAATTTGTCTTTTTTGGCAGGATATTAATCTTTTTAGTTGAAATTTCATTTCTTTCATTGAAAATTAATTTTCTCAAACTTAAAATGAAATTTCATTCGATTTATTGTTGATAATTTATCTTTTTTACTTGAAAATCATCTATTATAAATTTGTCTTGAAAATTCAACTGTTTGTTCGAGAAAACCAAATTATATTGAACATGCTTAGATATCAATTAAAAGTTAATTTATTTTTTAATTTAACCAATTTAATTGAAGATTGGTTGCTTTTTCTTTTTTGAAAATAAATTTTCTTACTAAAAATATAGCTATTCCATTTTTGCTGGAAAAATTTTAGAAAATTTACTTTTTGATTAACATTCATGTCTTGGTTTTGAAAAGACAAATGGAATCTTTTTTGGATGAAAAAATTTAGTTAAATATCTATTTTGAAAAATTAATTTTCACTTTATAAAAAGTAATTTTCCAGAAAACAAATGAATTTTCAACCAGAAAAATTAATTTTGTGCCAAAAAAGACATGAGAAGATGAATTGTCAAACAAACAGTTTAATATCTAATTAAATTTTAAACCTCTAATTGTTGAATTTTTAACTAATAAAGTGAATCAGTCACCACAAAAGACAAAGTTTCAACAATTCGCGGTTTAAAATTTCATTATGTATTAAAATATTTTGTTGCAAATTCATGTCTTTTGTTAAAAATAATTCATTTTTGATACTCAATTAATCTTTTTATGCGAAAATTGATTGCTTTGATAGAAAATAAGATTTTCATTGAAAATTATTTTTTTAACTAAATTTGCTTTCTAAATATTTTTTATATGCAATTAATCTTATTGGCTGTAAATTTAATTTTCTAATTAAAAATTAAATTATTTCACTGAAAATTGATTTTATTTGCTTAAAAACTTATTTCTTTAACTGAAAATGAAGCTATTCTGTTATTTTTCTATTATCTTTTTTATTTGGAAATTGATATGTTTTGTTCAAAATTGGTCTTTTTTTATAAAAAATTCATTTTTCTGGTTGAAAATTCATTTGTTTTTTGAAAATTACTATTTAAAAAGTGAAAATTAATTTTTCAAACAATAAATTAAACTAAATTTTTATCCATATTTTTTATATACATTTAATCTTTTTAGTAGAAAATTGTATGACTTTTCAACAAAATTCTTGCATTTTCATCCAAAAAAGATTTCAGTTGTCTTTTAAAAATCAAGACATGAATTTTAATAAAAAAGTAAATTTTCTACAATGTGTTTAACAAAAATGGAATAGATATATTTTTAGTAAAACCCTTATTCTTAACACAAAAAAAACAAATTTTCAACAAAATTGGTTAAATTTTAAAATAATTTAAATTTGTATTAAAATCATAAATGTTCAATATAAGTTTTTCTCTCGAACAAACAGTTAAATTTTCAAGAAAAATATTTTAAAAATAGATGAGTTTCCAGTAAAAAATATCACTTATCAACAATAAATAGAATTAAATTCCATTTTAAATTTAAAAAATATGTTTTCAACCAAATATATGAATATCCAACCAGAAAAAAAATCGATAAAGAATGAAATGGTAAAATCTTTAGATAATAAAATTACCTTTCAACAATAGAAATAAAATTTAAAACACAAAGACTAATATTCTACCAAAATAGAACAATACATGAATTTTCTACCGAAAAGGTGAATTTATTACCAAAGAGGACAAATTTTCAAAAAATAGATGAATCTTAAACTAACAAAGAAAAATTAATTTTCACTTTATAAGCAGTAATTTTCAACCATAGAAATAAATTCTTAACAAAAAAAATTGGTTGAAACCAAAATAAGACAAATTTTGAATAAAGATTGATGAATTTTCAATGAATAAAAAACAATTGATAAATAATAGAATAGCTTAATTTCCAGTTAAAGAAATAAGTTTTTAAGCAAGTACAATAAATTTTCAACCAAATAGTTTAATTTTCAACCAAGAAATTAATTAAATTTTAAATCTCTAATTGTTGATTTTTCAACGAAAAAATTGAATTAGTCACCACAAAAGACAAAGTTTCAACAAAATGCAAATGTTTTCAAGCCAAAGAAATGAATTTTGAAAAAATTTAATTTCCACCAAAAAAGATTAATTGTCAACTAAATATTTGAAGTGTTAAAAGTTTATAAAACAATATAAAAAAATAGTTCAATTTTGAACAAGAAAAAATTATTTTCAACCAAAATGATAATTTTGTAGTCAAACTATGCAAAATACGAAAAAAATATGAATCCACAAAAATTTTGCGTCGAAAAAATATCCACAATTTTTTTGTTAATCAATTTTTTACAGTATACGTAGCTTTTGCATTATTAATAAAAACCAACATTAAAAGTAGAAAAAAGTTCCTTTTTTGGAGGAACGACACTAACTAAGAAAAAAAAATTCAACTAAAGTTGTTCACCCAAAAATGAGCTACAAATTTGATATTAATAATTTTTATCTGGAATTCGTAGTTTTTTTGTTTTAATCACAAGAAATAAAATTTAAAATTAAAACAGTTAATTTTTGGAGAAGCGACACAAGTTATATGAAAAAAATTCGTTTGATCTATTTGCTTTAATCGTGAAAAATAACATTAAAATTAAAAACAAAATATTCTTCGCCAAAGAAAAATTATTTCTCATCTTATGGGTATCTTAATAGCTTATCCAAATTATTTTGTTTCAATACATTGTTTAAACTAAAAAAATGCATAAGAAATTAAAATTAACTAACAGAAATTACTAGAATTCAGTAAGATGGAAACAACTTTTTTTTCTGAGAAAAAGGGAAGTTACTTTTTCTTTTTTGAAGAAACATAAATTTTCATTTTTTTAAATTTGTTGTGTTTATTCTATCTGAGAAGCAAATTCAACACATATTAAACACAGCTAATTTTTTTTTTGCAAAAAAATATAAATATTGTCTTCCTTCATTTTGAATTTTTTTATAACAAATATAAACGTAAAAAATTCATATTGTCGTTCCATACGCATATTAGGATTCTAATGCTCTGTAGTTCTAAAAAAATACCTCAAAGACGATTAAACATAATACTTCAAATGAATATTGGTAAAGCAAGAAAATAAATAATTTATTTTTAATTTATAATTTAATTTATTATAATTTATTTATTAATTTATTTAACTCTTTTTTAAATCTTTATATACTCCAGTTATTTGCAAAATTTTATTCTCGCATTTTAAATTGTTTACGCTTGTAATATTGGGAAATAAAAAACAAAGAAGATGAAAGTACTTTTTACCTGTCTTATATGCACGGAAACGAATCAATTTGTGTGTTTAGCCTATTTTTAAGTTTCAAGAAATTACAATCTCATTGTTTAAAAAAATCTAAATCTGTTAAGAAATCTGGTTTTTTTAACTCTCTGATTTTATATATTACTAAATAATAATATTCAGTGAATAGTCAATTACTGAATCATTATATTTAATTAAATAAATAAATGAAATAAATAAATAAGAATATTTTCTTTAAAAACATCGAATGTTTTCATTATAATTTGTACCGTTTGTCTTGGTGTCCATGTTTATTTTTTATTCTTTTTTGTTTTTTTTTTAAACAATTTTGCAAAAAATGGTCCCTCTTTTAAAGAATTCATCTTTTTCCCCTATTTTGAAAAACTTCACCTTTTTCCCTTTCTTCTTTTTTTCCCTTAAACATGCACTAAATTAAAAAATTCTAAATATTTTTGGTTATAAGCTCATTCTTTTTTATTGAAAATTTTACCATCATATTTTTGGTACGAAGTTCATCTCGCAAAAAATTCTACTATTTGATAAAAAAATGCATGCATATATTCTGTTAAAAATGTATATTTTTTAGAAAAACTTAATTTTCATGGTCAAAAATTTATCTATTTTTTGGATATTTCAAAAAATTGGTTAAATTGATTTTTGATGCTGAAAAACTAATTACACAATTTTTAGTTGAAAATTCAAGTATTCTGTTTGAAAATCCATGTATTTTGTTTGAAAGTTCGTTTTTTTAAATTTAATTTAACTGTTTTCTATTTAATTAAAAATCATTATTTTCAATATCTACTATAACATTTATTGTTGAGAATTGATTTTTTATTGACCTTCATTCAAAACAAAATTCAAAAACTAAACCTTTTACCTACGCAGTTAAATTTTCAATTAAAAGATATCAGTTTCGAACTAAATAGTTGAACTTATAACCTTAGAGCTGAATTTTGAAATAAAAATGGGAATCTTCGAAAAAAATTGGTTCAATCAAAATTTTGAAAGAAAATAATTGAATCCTTAAGCAAGAAAAGTGCATTTTTAATCAACCAGTTGCATTTTTATCCAAGAAATATGAAATTTCCACTAAAACAGATGAATTTTTAAATCAAAAAGACAAATTAAAAAAAAATAGATTTTTATCGAAGAAATATTTCTGTTTGACTTTTCAACATCAAAATATGAGCTTTAAACAAAAATTTAATTTTATACGAAATAGTTCAATTTCCAATCAAACACTTGCAATTTTCATCCAAAAAAGATGCAATTTCTACTAAAATAGATGACTTTTTAAATTAAAAGGACAAACTTCAAGAAAATAGTTGAACTTTCAACCCAAAAAGGTTTTTTTAACAACATTTTTAAAAGTTCAAGCAGATTTAATTAAATTCCTCTACAATTATTTCGAGTTATTTGGTTCATTAGCGAATTTCTAAAAATTATGTGCTTGAATGCACCAAGTCGTAACAAACTCTTTTGACCCCCC
>JAWWLR010007173.1:0-11779 GCA_035041075.1 Acraspis erinacei
TTGTAAATATTAAGGAAAAATGGTAAGGAATGGAAGTCATGTAAACCCTTAGGGGACACATTATGAATAAAGAAGAACTAAAAAATATTGTTTTAAATTTTATATAAAAAATAGTTTAATTCGTGCTTAAAAAAGAGGAATTTTCTAGAAAATATAGTGGATTCATCAAAAAAATTAATTTTCAACAAAAAAGTTGCATTTGTAACCGAAAGAAACGAATTTTTAACTAAATAAATTAATTTACAGTAAAGAAAGAACTTTAAGTCGGGAAGAAAACAAAATTTCAAACAAATTATTACATTTTCTGCAAAGTAGTTAAATTTCCAAATAAAATAGTTGATTTCAACAAAAAAAAAAGAAAATTTCTTTACAAAATATTTGAATCCTCAACAAAATAGATTAATTTTCAAACATACAGTTGAATTTTTAACCGAAAGATGAATTTTTAACAAAATTATTAATTTTTAGCAGAGAAAGATTTTTTCTGCAAGAAGAAAACCAAGTTTTAACCAAATTGTAACTTTTTCTACAAAATAATTGAATTTTCAACCAAAAAGGATGAATTTGTAGCAAAATAGTTACATTCCCATCAAAATATTAAATTTTTAAGCAAACAGTTATATTTTTATTTAAAAATAATATAATTTCTACCAAAAGAGATGAATTTTTAAACCAAAAAGACGAATTTTTATCTACAAATAATCAATTTTCTATAAAAACGAAAACAGTTAAATTTTTACTTTAAAAAGTTAATCTGAAAACCAAAAATTTCAACAAGAAGTAAAATTTTCAGGCAAAGAGATGAATCTTAAACCTGAAAAATTATTTTTCAACCAACTAGTCAAATGTTTAATCCACAGATAAGTTTTTCACCCAAAAATTGAATTTTTAACTAAAAATGATCATTTTTTGATCAAATTTTTGAATTTTTCATTAAATTAATTAAGTTTGCAACCAAAATTTGCATTTTAAGCAAAACCAAATCGAATTTCTTCTGAAAAATTCAATTATCGATAATTGAAAAACCGAAAAAATTGTTATCGAACTAAAACAAACATTTTTTAAAATAGTATCTAAAAATCTAAAAATAATTCAATTCATATAAATTTACAAATTTAAAATTCGTCGTGAAATACTAAATAAATTATTCGAGCTTTAAAGTACTTAAAAATACACAAAATCCAGTTTTTTTAAAATTCCATGAATTTTTCAAGTTAGCCATAACTTTTTGAAAATTGCATCTTTTCTAGGTTTTTCAGGTCTTATAGCAACTCTGATCATGAAACAACCCTATTACAGGCCTCGAAATCAATTTATAAATCAAAAATAGTGTCACAAATTTGAAAAAAGGAGAATTTTGTTGAAATTTCAAGAATTTTGCGTATTTTCGTCGCGAAAATTAAAAGGTTTTGTTGAAAATTTAAGAATTTTGCGTATTTTCGACGCGAAAATTAAAAAGTTTTGTAGAAAATTTAACTATTTGATTGGAAATTTACGTATTTGGTGGAAAATTCGTTTTATTGTGGAAATTTTAACTTATTTGGTTTAAAATGCGACTGTTTGTTTAAAAATTAACTGTTTAAACTTTAAAATTAACTGTTTTGTTGAAAATTTCAAACAAATAGTTCAATTTTCAACTCAAAATTGTCTATTTTATACAAAAACTGGAATAATTAAATTTTCAGTAAGAAAACTTAATTCTCAACAACAACCAAATAGAACGAATTCGAAAAAAATAGTTAATTTAAAAAAAATTTATATTTGTAACCGAAAAAACGAATTTTTAACTAAATTAATTAATTTAAAGTAAAACAGGAACTTTTAAGACGGGAAGACAATCAAATTTCAAACAAATTGTTAATTTTTTTAATAAAAAAAGATTAAATTTCTACCAAAAGAGATGAATTTTCAAACCAAGACGAATTTTTAATTAAACATGCTAAATTTTCTACAAAACTAGAATGGTTAAATTTTCAGTTAAAAAAGATACTTAAAGAAAATTTCAAGACAAAAAAAGTAATTTTTAACCAAGTAGTTTAATTTTTATTCAAGTTTTTTTATTATTTCTAGGAAATTCTTGAATTTTTGAGTCAAAAATATGAGTATTTATAAAAAACAGTTAAATTTAAAAAATTAATTTTTAGCCAAACAAAAACAAAACAGCAAAAACAAAAATTAAGAAAACATTTCAACTTTTAACCAAGGAATAGAATGTTCCACATAAAAAGATGAATTTTCAACGAAGGATGTAATGGTTAATATGTCAAAAAAAAAGAAAAGATTCTAAAAAAAATGTACAAAAAATGGTTGGCTTTAACCAACAAAAACGAGTTTAAAAAAAAATACCAACAGCGATAAATTTACAACCAAGAAGATTAGTTTCTTTTTACAAAAAAAAGACGAATTTCCAACGAAATACATACAATTTCAAACAAATAGTTCCAATTTATACTAAAAAAGGAAAATTTTCAATCAAATAGATAAATTTTTAAGACAAAAGTTTCTTCTTCAAGAAAGAAAGAAAAAATGCAATCAAATTGTTTAATTTTCAAGGCCAAAGACGAATTTTCAACAGAATGATGGAATTTTGAATCAAGAAGTGTATGACTTTTGAACAAAGTTCTTCATTTTTCAACAAAATAATTGAACTTTTAACCAAATACTACTTCTTTTTGACTTAAAAATAAAGAATTTGATTTGTTTTTTTTTTCTTTCCTGAAGAAAAAATTAAACTATTTCATTGAAAATTCATCTTTCTGCATTTAAAATTGTTTTTTTTTGTGGTTGTGAATAATAATTTTTTAACAGAACATTTACCTAATGAAAATTTACCTTTTTTTAAATATAAACTTCAACTATCTGTTTGAAAAATTATGTATTTCGTTATAAAATTCGTCTTTTTTGGTGAAAAAATAAACTTTTTAGTAGAAAATCAATTTTTGTTGGTTCATAAGTGAAACTTTTTGGTTTAAAATTAATGTGTTTTAATTCAAGATTAAAGATTCATAATTCTATTTGAAAATTCGTTTTTTATTGGTTAAAAATTAATTTTTTAATTTCTAATTTGCCTATTTTCTTGAAAATTCAATTAATTGCTTGAAAAAAAACTTTTTCGTTGAAAACTAATATTCTTGGTTGGAAAATTCAACTGTTTTGTAAAAAAATTCATATTTTAGACTGAAAAATTCAACACTTTGGTAAAAAATTGAAATATTTGGTTTATAATTTATTTATTTTGTAGAAAATTCGTTTTCTGGTAGAAATATCAGCCATTTAGTTAAAATTTCGCGACTTTTTGTTAAAAATGAATCTATTTTAGTTAAGGATAAAAGTTGTTTTTTTAATTCCTTTTTGTTGGTTAAATCCAAAAGTTCTTTTATAATATTTTAAATTAAAATATTTTTTTATTGAAATATCAACTATTAAATTTTTCGCTGAAAATTCATCTTTTCAAGTTGAAAATGTAACTCTTTTGTTGAAATTTGAACTACTTTCTTAAAAGTTAACCTTTTTGGTTGAAGATTCATAGTTTTAGAATTAAAGTATTTCGTTAAAAAGTTGTTTTTGTTGGCTAGGTCTAGCTGAATTTTTTTAATAAAAATTTTTTTCGTAAAAGAAATAATAATTAAAAATAAAAATAAAAAAATCCATTTTTTGTTACGACTTGAAAAAGGTTTTATTATTTTTCAGTTTAAAATTCAACTATTTTGGGAAGAATTTATCAAAATTTAATTTAATTTAACGAATTTTCAACAGAATACTTGAGTTTTCAATCAATACTATTTTATTGAAAATTTAACTGTTTTGTAAAGATTCATATTTTCGACTCAAAAATTGCATTATCTTATTGAAAAAATGAATCTTTACAAAAAAGTTTAATTTTCAACAAAATAGTGAAAGTTCAAATTAAAAAAAATATAAATATAAAAGGCTGAATGAATTTTCAACCTAAGAAGTGGTTGATATGCCAAAAAAAGTTTATGTCAAAAAAAATTAATTTTGTACAAAAAAACGAATTTTCAACAAAATACATAAATTTTTAATCAAATAGTTCAATTTTCGACAAAATTGTGGAAATTTTTAAGACGAAAATATGAATTTTCTACTAAACAGTTGCATTTTCATCAAAATAGTCAAATTGTAAATAGAAACAATTAATTTTTACCAACAAAAAAACAAATTTTCAACTAAAATTATGAATCTTCAACTAAAAAAAAAAGATATTTTTAGTAAACAATTTAAATTTCAACCAAGGAAAGATTTTTCAAGATAAAAAGATTAATTTTCAAAAAAATACTACCAACAGAGATAAGTTTTCAGTGAAATAGATATGAGTCAAAAATATGAATATTTTACAAAACATTTAAAGTTCTAGCAAAATTGTCAAATTGTAAATTTAAAAAATTAATTTTTAACCAAGTAGATTAATTTTTTTACCAAAAAAGATGAAATATATAAATTTTTGAAGAAATAGTTCGAATTTATACTAAAAAAGGAAAATTTTCAATCAAAAATATAATAAATATACGTTTTAAAAAAAAATTAATATAAACAACAACGAAAAAAACGAATTTTAAAACCAGAAAGATAGATATTAAACAAAATAGATGAATTAAAAAAATTCTTCTTCAAGAAGGAAAGACAAAATGCAATCAAATTGTTTAAATTGAATTATGAATCAAGAAGTATGACTTTTGAACAAAATTCTTCGTTTTTGAATAAAATAATTAAACTTTCAACCAAATACCCCCTTTTTCAAAATACTAGCAACATAAGCTTTTCGCTAAAAAAAATTGAAAAAAATGTGTTGAGTCAGAGGCCTGTTATTATAAACAAATAAAAATCGACTCACGTACCGGTTGAGGGAGTTTGCTAAATTTTGTAGCAATGATTATGAATACTGGAACCGAACAGCCTTCTTCTTCTCTCGCTTTCATTTCAGCCTCGACACATCTTGACACTCGAAACATAAAACCTGCCGGTGGAAAATCTGCCACCAGTTTTTTCAGAATGTGTTCTTGTAACAGAGATATACAGATAAATCTTCCACCATTGCGCAATACCCTTTGAATTTCCTAAAATTAAAAAAAAACTGGTAGCAATTATTCAAGTATTATTCGGGTTTGAATTAAATGGATAAAAACAGTTTTTTTATATTTTAATTTTTAATTACATTATTTAAATTTCCCGGGAAAATGTATCGCTTCAAATTTAAAAGGGCGCTAAATTTAAATAAAAATGTAAGAAATTTAATTTAAAAATATTATTCCAATTTCTAAATTCTTGTAGGTAGTGTTCTAAAGAGTTTAAGTGCTCGGAGAAATTTTCATGAGCATGAGAGCATGCTTGAGAATATGCTCGATCTTTATGAGCTGTGAGAATTTAATGCGAATTTCTGAGCTGTTTGAGTTAGGATTTTAAAAAATCGTACTTTCTATCTTTATTAATAAAACTTACATTATTTAAATTTTCCGCGAAAATGTATCGCTTCAAATTGAAAAGGGCGCTAAATTAAAATAAAAATGTAAGAAATTTAATTCAAATATATTATTCCAATTTCTAAATTCTTCTAGGTTTAGTGCTAGAGTGCTCGGAGAAATTTTCATGAGCATGAGAGCATGCTTGAGAATATGCTCGACCTTTATGTGCTGTGAGAATTTAATGAGAATTTCTGAGCTTTTTAAATTAGGATTAAAAAAACGTACTTTCTATCTTTATTAATAAAAATTACGTTATTTAAATTTCCCGGGAAAATGTATCGCTTCAAATTGAAAAGGGCGCTAGATTTAAATAAAAATGTAAGAAATTTAAATTAGATTAAAATCCAAATTAAAAATCTTATTTAACGTCCAATCATCAAATGGATGCAAAGTCCTGTAAAAAAACAAGAATCCAACTACCCAATTTGGACCACAACGAACAAACAAAAAATGCTTCAATTGTAAGCTGGAAAAAAATTTTTAAAACAAAAATTTCAGACTAAACTAAAAAAATAAAATAAAAAAATAATAAAAAAAAGTCAAAGTAGTGGAAAACTATTTTCTTCAAAATGCGTTCTTTTTCATTCGAATTTCACTCTTATTGGTTGACAATTCAACTGCTTTGTTAAAAATTTATATTTTGTTTGAAGATATATATCTTTAGTTAAAAAATGTTACTATTTTATTGTAATTTCTGTTTTTTTGTGTGGAAAATTACATTTTTATTCAAAAATTTAACTATTCCAATTTTTCGTGCAAAAATTATCCTTTTTAGTTGGTTAAAGATTCGTATTTTATGGCTGAATTCAAATGATTTTTTAGTATTAAATTTTTCGTTGAGAATTGATTATATTTTTAATTGAAAATTCAACAATTTATTTGAATTGCATTTTTTTCTGTTATTTAAAATACAACTGTTTGATTGAAAAATTTATGATTTTTATGAAAATTCAACAATTTCATTCAAAACTAATAATTTTTAGTTTAAACTTCAACGGTTTTATTGCGAATTATTTTTTGGTCGAAAATTCAACTATTTTGATGGAAAATTCATACTTTTATTTGAAAAATCCAACTGTTTTGTAGAAAATTCAACAATTTCATTTAAGTTTTTTTCCTTTGGAACTGAAAAACCTCTCTTGGTTAAAAATTCAAATGTTTGCTTAAAAATGTTTTTTTTTTTATTTCTAATACAAATTTTTTGAAAATTCATTTCTTTGCTTAAAAATTTTGTTTGTTTGAAAATTTAATTCTTTTGATGTAAATGTAACAATTTCGATCAAATGTTTTCCATTCTGTTTAAAAATTTAAATGTTTTTTGAAATTCATTCTTTTGGGTTGAAAATTCAACTATTTGGTTGAAATATTGAAATATTGAAAATTAATATTGAAATAGTGAAGATTTTTATTGAAAATTAATCACTTTAGTAGAAAATTTCCTCTTTTTTTTTGGTTAAAAAGTAATCGTTTTGTATTTTGTTAAAAATAATCATTTTTAAGTTGAAGATTCGTAATTTTATTGAAAATTGATATCGTTTTTGTTAAAAATTTAACTATTTAGTCGAAACTTCATTTTTTTGATTAAAAATGCAACTTACTTTCTGGTTGAAAACTCAACTTTTTGGTTAAACTTTTTTTTTTAATTACTTTTTTTGAAGATTCATCACTTTAGTTGAAAATTTATCTCTTTGTTTAGAAATTCTTTTTGGTTGAAAATTTAATTATTTTGATGTAAATGCAACAATTTCGATAAAATGTTTTCCGTTTTGGTGAAAAATTCTTATGTTTTTTTTTAATTCATCCTTTTGGGTTGAAAATTCAACTATTTGCTTAAAAATTAATTTGTACGTTGAAAATTCAACAATTAAATTGGGTAGAAATGTGATCATTTTTCGTTAAAAAAGGACTATGGCTAAAAATTTAATTATTTTCATGAAAATTCCACAATTTTACTAAAAAGTTATCATTTTTTGTTCAAAATGCAACTGTTTTGTTAAAAATTTCTTTGTTTTTGTAGAAAATTCAACAATTTGGTTCAAATTTCGTTTCCTCATTCACTGAAAAATCTTTCTTGGTAAAAATGTCCAAGATCACATTTTTCTGTTAAAAATGATTTTTTTCAAAATGTAACTATTCCATTTTTGAAGGAAAATCTAATAAAAGAATTTAATTTAAAAAATTCTATTTTTGGTACAAAATTTATCTTTTTTAGTAGAATTTTTAACTACTTGGTTAAAAGTCGATTTCTTTATTGAAGATTAATCACTTTAGTTGAAAATTCATCTTCTTAGTTGAAAATTTATTTATTTTTATTAGAAATTAGTCGTTTCGGTTAAAATTTACCTTCTTTTCTTAAAAAATTCAAATAGTTAGTTTAATTTTAAACTATTTTGTTAAAAACATAATTTTTAAGTTGAAGATTCATAATTTTATTTGAAAATTGATCTTTTTTTAAATTTCACTATTTAGTCGAAATTTAATGTTTTTGGTTGAAAATTTCTTCCTTTTTTGGTTAAAAGTTAATCGTTTGGGTTCAAAATTTACCTTCTTTTTTTGAAAATTCATATACTTGGTTTAATGTTGAACTATTTTGTCATAAATCATCATTTTTAACCGTTTTTGGTTAAGGATTTAATAATTTGATTAAAAATTCTGATTTTTGCTGCATTTGACTGTTTTTTATTTCTAATTAAAATTTTTCATAAAAATATCCACTATTAAATTTTGGTTTGAATTTCATCTTTTTTAGTTGAAAACTCAAGTACTTGGTTAAAAAAGATGTCTTTTGATAATAATGCTTTTTCATCAAAAAGAAAAGAAACTTTCGGTTTGAAATCTCAACTTCTTGGTTAAACTTTTTTTTTAATTCATTTTTTTTTTCAAAATTCATCACTTTATTTGAAAATTTATATCTTTGTTTAAAAATTCTTTTTGGTTGAAAATTTACTTATTTTCATGAAAAGTCAACAATGTTATTAAAATGTTATAATTTTTTGTTCAAAATTCAACTATTTTGTTAAAAATTTCTTTTTTTTTCGTAGAAAATTCAACTGTTCTGTTAAAAATTCCTTTTTGGTAGAAAGTTCAACAATTTGGTTCAAATTTGGTTTCCTCATTTACTGAGAAATCTTTCTTGGTAAAAATGTCCACGATTACATTTTTCTGTTAAAAGTGATTTATTTTTTTAAATTTAACTATTCCATTTTTTCAGGAAATTCTAATTAAAAAATTTAACTAAAAAAATTCTATTTTTGTTTCAAAACTTATCTTTTTTAGTAAAATTTTTAACTACTTTGTTAAATATAAATTTTTTTATTGAAGATTAATCACTTTAGTTTAAAATACATCTTCTTAGTTGAAAATTTCTTTTTTTGTTTTGTTTAAAAATTAATCGTTTTGGTTAAATTTGACCTTCTTTTGTTGAAAATTAATCTTTTTAGTTGAAAAATTTTTTTTTTTTAAATTAGTAGTTTTGGTTAAAATTTACCTTCTTTTCTTGAAAATTTTAAATAGTTAGTTTAATTTTAACCTATTTTGTTAAAAAACATAATTTTTAAGTTGAAGATTCATAATTTTATTTGAAAATTGATCTTTTTTTAAATTTCACTATTTATTTAGTCGAAATTTAATGTTTTTGGTTGAAAATGCAATTTTCTGATTTAAATTGATTGGGTTTGGTTAAGGATTTAACTATATGATTAAAAATTATGATTTTTTGGCTGCATTTAACTGTTTTTTATTTCTAATTAAAATTTTTCCGTAAAAATATCCACTATTACATTAGATTTTTTGTTGGAAATTGATCTGTTTTAATTGAAAATTCAAGTACTTGGTTAAAAAAAACGATGTATTTTGATAATAATCCATCTTTTTTTGTATAAAATTAATCTTTTTGATAAAAAAAAACTTTCTGGTTGAAAACTCACTTTTTGGTTAAACTTTTTTTTTTTAAATTATTTTTTTCTGGAAGATTCATAAGTTTTTTTCGTTAAAAAGGACTGTTTGGTTAAAATTTAATTATTTTCATGAAAATTCAACAATTTTATTAAAAAGTTATCATTTCTTGTTCAAAATTCAACTGTTTTGTTAAAATTTCCTTTTTGATAGAAAATTCAACAATTTGGTTCAAATTTTGTTTCCTCATTCACTAAGAAATAGTTCTTGGTAAAAATGTCCACGATTACATTTTTATGTTAAAAATTATTTTTTTGTTGCTGAAAATTAAACTATTCCATTTTTGAAGGAAATTCTAATTTAAAAATTTAATTTAAAAATTATATTTTTTGTTCAAAATTTATGTTTTTTCGTAGAATTTTTAACTACTTGGTTAAAAATCGATTTTATTATTGAAGATTAATAACTTTAGTTGAAAATCTCTTCTTCTTTTTTGGTTAAAAATTCATTGTTTTGTATTTTGTTAAAATAATCATTTTTAAGATGAAGATTCATAATTTTAATTGAAAATTGATATCGTTTTTGTTAAAAATTTAACTATTTAGTCGAAACTTCCTTTTTTTGGGTTAAAAATGCAACTTACTTTCAGGTTGAAAACTCAACTTTTTGGTTAAATTTTTTTTTTAATTATTTTTTTTGTTGAAGATTCATCCCTTTAGTTGAAAATTTATCACTTTGTTTAAAAATTCGGTTTGGTTGAAAATTTAATTATTTTGATGTAAATGCAAAAATAATGTTTTAAACAGTTTTCCGTTCTAGTTAAAATTCACCGAGAAATCTTTCTTGGTAAAAATGTCCACGATTACATTTTCCTATTAAAAATGATTTTTTTCCAAATTTAACTATTTCAATTTGGAAGGAAATTCTAATTTAAAAATTTAATTTAAAAAATTCTATTTTTGGTTAAAAATTTCTTTTTTGTTATTAAAAATTAGTCGTTTCGGTTAAAATTTACCTTTTGTTGAAAATTCAAATAATTGGTTTAATGTTAAACTATTTTGTTCAAAATAATAATTTTTAAGTTGAAGATTCATAATTTTATTTGAAAATTGATATTTAAAAAAAAATTAACTATTGAGTCGAAATTTTAAGTATTTTGGTTGAAAATTTCTTTCTTTTTTGGTTAAAAGTTAATGGTTTGGTTCAAAATTTACTTATTTTTTTTTTTAATTTAAATGCTTGGTTTAATGTTGAACTATTTTGTCATAAATTATAATTTTTAACCCTTTTTGGCTAAGGATTTAACTATTTGATTAAAAATTCTGATTTTTTAGCTGCATTTAACTGTTTTTTATTTCTAATTAATATTTTTCATAAACATATCCACTATTACATTTTTGTTTGAAATTTCATCTTTTTTAGTTGAAAATTCAAGTACTTGGTTAAAAAAAGATGTAATTTGATAATATTGCTTTTTGATAAAAAAACTTTCTGTTTGAAATATCAACTTTTTGGTTAAACTTTCTGTTTTAAATTCATTTTTTTGTTGTTGATAATTCATCACTTTATTTGAAAATTTATCTCTTTGTTTAAAAATTCTTTTTTGTTGAAAATTTACTTATTTTTGTGAAAGTTCAACAATTTTATAAAAAAGTTATCATTTTTTGTTCAAAATTCAACTGCTTTGTTAAAAATTTCTTTTTTTTTGTAGAAAATTCAACTGTTTTGTTAAAAATTCCTTTTTGGTAGAAAATTTAACAATTTGGTTCAAAATTTCTCTTCTCATTCACTGAGAAATATTTCTTGGTAAAAATATCCACGATTACATGTTTCTGTTAAAAATTATTTTTTTTTGTTTTTGAAAATTTAACTATTCCATTTTTTAAGGAAATTCAAATTTAAAAAATTCCATTTTTGCTTCAAAATTTATCTTTTTTAGTAGAATTTTTAACTACTTTGTTAAAAATCCATTTTTTTATT
Source organism: Acraspis erinacei (assembly GCA_035041075.1). Classification (NCBI taxonomy): domain Eukaryota; kingdom Metazoa; phylum Arthropoda; class Insecta; order Hymenoptera; family Cynipidae; genus Acraspis; species Acraspis erinacei. The sequence goes on from JAWWLR010007173.1 coordinate 11,355, forward strand.
GGAGATTTATCACTTTTATTGAAGATTAGTCATATTAGTTGAAAATTCATCTCTTTGTTAAAAAATTCTGTTTCGTTAAAAATGTAATTATTTTGATGTAAATGCAGCAATTTTATTAAAAAGATTTGCGTTCTGTTAAAAAATTTAAGTGTTTTTTGACATTCATTCTTTTGGGTTGAAAATTCAACCTATTTGGTTGAAAATTAACTTGAACGTTGAAAATTCAACAATTTGATTGGGTAGAAATTTGATATTTTTCGTTAAAAAAGGAATGTTTTGTTAAAAATTTAATTCTTTTCATGAAAATTCAACAATTTTATAAAAAGATAACATTTTTTGTTAAAAATTCAACTGTTTTGTTAAAAATTTCTTTTTTTTTTTTATAAAATTCAACTGTTTTGTTAAACTTTTCGTTTTTTATAGAA
>JAWWLR010007260.1:0-11773 GCA_035041075.1 Acraspis erinacei
CCAAAAAGCGACCAGGGGCCCTCCCACTCCTCGAAAAATATTTTATATCCCGTTCTACGATGCGGCGGTTCAATTGTCGATTTCAAAACCGTCTAATTTTTAGTTTTTTAAGTCTTTAAAATGGCATTTTTTAAATGCTATATTATCGAATTATACATTGTAAACTGAATTGTAAACACACTCACGAACCCGTGTTGCCTTTGAATACAGGCGGGAACAACAATAACAATTCGACTAATTATATTTTGAAAAAAAAGTTCCCTGACATTTTGCCAGGTTTTTCCAGGCATATAAAAATTTCCTGACAATTCCAGGCTTTCCAGGCAGAGTAGACACCCTGCATAATTATAGAATTAAAGAACTTACGCTTTGGGACACTGGCTACAATTATAAGGTTTATCGACAGAATGCGTCAGGAAATGTGCTTCCAAATTTCCCTTTTGTATGAAACTTTTACCGCACTGATCACAAGTGAAGTTTCTCACGCCCGAATGAATCCGCTTATGCGTTACTAAATTCGGTTTGGTGGAAAATCTGCAATTTTGGTATTTTTAGTTAATAAAACTTCTAAAGAAAAAAAAGTTTTATCAAATGTAGGGATCACAGCGGTTCAGCAGTTTAATTGTAACTAAAAAAAGGGATTTTTTCAGAAAAAAAAGGAATTAAAAGGAGATTTCGTTTATCATTATTGTAGTGTAAAATAAATTAAATAAATTATTGTTCATGCAAATAAAAAAATGATGGAGGTAAAATTTTAACTAAATACGCAGATTGTTTATATATAAAACCAAATTCTTCAAGGAAATTCTATGTTTTAATTAATTTTTATGTCAAATCTAGCCACATAAAAATCAATTCCAAATTAATTTTATGTATTTTATTAGATAGCTGAAAGTATTAAAAATTAATAAAATTTATATTTATTTACCGCAGCCTTCACAGTTTTTTTTTTAATTCACAACTGAATTAATAGAACCCAATATGAAAATACCAATATTTGTGGTAGACTTTTTTGGTTAAAATTTATACTTTGGGGTTAAAATTTTCAATTTTTTGTCGAAAATTCTTCTTTTTGGCTTAGAATTCAACAATTTGGCCGACATTTATTTTTCTTTCTCGAATGAAAAGTCATTTTTCGTTGAAAATTCGTATTTTTGGTATAAATTTATTCTTTTTGGTTAAATATTCAATTATTTGGTTGACAAGTAATGTGTTTTAGTTTAGGATTCAAATATTTAATTAAATCGTCGTATTTTTTGGATGAATTAATTTTTTATTTGATTACAAGTTAAGGAAAAAAATTAAATATTACATTTTTTGTTGAAAATTCAACTAGGGGTTCAAAGTTAAACTATTTTATTGTAAATTTATTTTTTTGGTTAAAGATTTATTATCTTAGTTCAATTAAAGTTAAACGGGGGTTTTATTTTAAAAATTTAAAAGTTTTTGGTTTAAATATAAACTGTTACATTTTCCGTTGAAAATTCGCTTTTTTGTTGAAAATTATTTTTTGCTTTCAAAATTGAACTGTTTTGTGGAAAATTCATCTTTCTAACTCGAAATTCTACAATTTGTATGAAGTTTTTTTTTCTTTACGGAATAATATTTTTTTTCTTGGAAATTCGTCTCTCAGTATAAATTTAATATTTTTTGTTAAAAATGCAACTACCTTTTATGAATTAAAATTTTTTTAAATCAAAATTAATTTTTTTTATAATTATTAGACATTAAATATTTGTTAATAATTAAAATAAATTAATAAAATTAATTTTCTTCGTTGAAAAATCGTTTTCTTTAATAATTAAACAGTATTTCATTTAACATAAAAAGTATTTTTGGATTTGAACATCAACTATTGCATTTTTCATGTTTTTATTGGTTGAAAATTATATTTTTTATTGAAAATTTATATTTTCGGTTTAAAAATTAAACTCGTTTGTACAAAATTCATCTCTTTTGAAAAATGTTAAATAATTTTTGGTTAAAAATACAACTGGTTGAAAATTAATCTGTTTAATTTAAAATTTTAATTCTTTTCAGTTCCTTTGTGGCCAGAAAATCTTTTTAGATTGGAAAATCAACTATTTTATTTTTTGCTTTCCTTGAAAATTCAATGATTCACTGATTTCTTATTATATTATTTATTCCGAATAAATTAAATTCAATCTACAATTTTTTTTTCTTCAAAATTTGTCCGTTTTGGCTGAATTCGACTATTTTGAATTTAAAGATAAAATCTTTTTGGTTGAAATATCCAATATTACATTTTTTGTTGAGATTCCATCTTTTTATGGTTAAAAATTTTATTAAATGTTACAAAAATCAATTATTTTGTTGAAAAATCAATAATTTGGTTAAAAAATCATCCTTTTTGGTTATAATTAAACGTCTTTAGAGAAAATTCGTATTTTTCTTTTTTTGTTTTTTTTTTTTGAAAATTCAAGTATTTTGGAAGAAACTATTTCGTTAAAAATGCATACTTTTAGATTGAAAAACTAACTTTTTTGTTGAAAATTCGGTTTTAAGGGCTTCGAAATACAACCATTTTTTTGCAATTTTTTACTTCGTGGTAGAACATTTTATTAATTGGTTGAAAATTTAAAATTTAATTTTATTGAACTGCTTTGTAAAAAATTAGTCTTTTTGCCTTGAAAATTCTGCTATCAGAAGAAGCTATTTTCTTATAAATTCATATTTTTTGACTGAATATTCGTTTTTGTTGGCTACGAATTACAATTTGGTTATCATTTTTTTTTCTCAACTGAAAAATTTTTTAACCAAAATTTATTTTTTAGGGTTGAAAATTTTATTATTTGCTTAAAAATTTAATCATTTTCTTAAATAATCAATTTTTTTTTAATTCATCTTTTTTAGGTAGAAATTCAACTGTTTTGGTCAAATCTATTTAGTTGAACATATTTTTTTTTAAATTGACCATTTTTTTTTTAAATTAAAAAAGAAGTTTGGTTTTCAATAAAAAATGGAATAGTTAAATTTTCAGTAAAAACAAAATTAATTTCCCACTGAAAAGAAAGCAATTTTCAACCGGAGTTATGATTTTTTAACTAAAATAATGAGTCTCCAACTGGAATAGATTAATTTTAAACTAAAAATTAGTTTAAAAAAAGTAAAAGTGGTTTCCTTTTGAATCAAAAAGATAAATTTTTGACAAGAGTTTAATTTCTAACCAAGTTGTCTCATTTTCAATAAAAAATATCAATTTACGAATAAAATTATGAATATTAAATTAAAATACTTGTATTTTTAACTTAAAAGATCAAATTTCAAATAAGAAGATTATTTTGCACACTAGAAGATAAATTTTTACAAAAAAGACGATTTTCAACAAAACACATGAATTTCCAAAGAAATTGTTCAATTTTCAAAATTTTCAATAAAAAAGCGGAATAGTTAAATTTTCAGTTAAACAATTAATTTTTCCCTAAAAAAACAAAGAAATTTTCAACCGGAGTGATGAATTTTGAATTAAAATAATGAATCTCCAACTGAAACAGATGAATTTTAAACGAAAAATTACTTTAAAAACAATAAAACTAATTTTTCTTCAACCAAAAAGATACATTTTTAACAAAAGAGTTTAATTTCTAACCAAGTTGTCTCATTTTCAATAAAAAATTTCAATTTACGAATAAAATTATGAATATTTTATTGAAATACTTGAATTTTGAACGAAAAGATGAATTTTTTAAATAAGATTAATTTGCAAACATGAATATTAATTGTTTTTTAAATAATTTATAATAATATAAATATATAATATAAGTATATAAATAAATAATCTAAATATTTAATAAAAAATATATAAATAATAATTTTAAAAAATAATATATAATAATAATTTTTTTAATAAGATTAATTTGCAAACAAAAAGAGTAATTCTTTACCAAAAAAATACAATTTTCAACAAAATACATAAATTTTTGACGGAATAGTTGAAATTTAAAAAAAAAGTTTAATTTTCAATAAAAAATGGAAGTCAAATTTTCAGTTAAAACCATTAATTTCTCACAAAAAAAGAAAAGAAATTTTCAACGGGATTGATGATTTTTTAACTAAGAGAATGAATCTCCAACTGGAATAGAGGAATTTTAAACTAAAAATTAGTTTAAAAAAATTAATGTAGTTTTATTTTCAACTAAAAAGATAATTTTTTACAAAAATTATTAATATTTAACTGGAATACTTTAATTTTCAACCAAAAAGATGAATTTTCTGCAGAAAAAATACGAATTTAAAAAAAATGGATAAATGAGATAAGTTTTCAACCAAAAATGGAATATTTAAATTTTCAGTCAAAAAAATATATATTTCATCAAAAAAGCAAATAAAATTTCAACCAAAGTAATGAATTTTCAATTTAAATTATGACTCTTTCACTTGAATAGATGAATTTTAAACCAAAGAGAATATTTTTCAAGAACATATGTTAACTTTCAACCAACTACTTTTATTTTCATCCAAAAATATGATTTTTTAACTGATATTATGAATATTTAATTGGAATATTCGAATTTTTAATTAAGAATATTAGTTTTGCATAAAAAAGGCAATTTTCCAACAAATTACATCCATTTTTAATTAAAAAAGATCAAGTTTTAACAAAAAATAGAACAGTTAAGTGTTCAGTTAAAAAAAATTAATTATTAATCCGGCTGATGAATCATCAACAGTAATAGTTAAATTTCCAAACAAGAAGATTAATTTTCTACCAAAAAAATACGATTTTTGAACAAAATACATAAATTGTCAACAAAAAAGTTGAATTTTCAAGTAAACAATATTATTTTTCAACCAAAAATTAAATAGTACAATTTTTAGTTCAAAAAAATTATTTTTTCACCAAAATGAAGAATTTGCAATTAAAATGATGAATCCTCAACTGAAATATTTATATTTTTAACAAAAAATATGAATTTTCGACTAAGAAAGATTTTCCTGAGACAAAAAAGTGAAAATTTTTAAACAATCTTAAAAAATTATTTCAAAAATGCATGAATTTTCAACTAGATACTTAAATCTTTAGTTAAAAAAATTAATTTCAAAGAAGAAAAAACAAATTTTCAAGAAAATAGTCAAATACAGTAATATGAAGTTACTTTTCCAGATATAAAATCAAGTTTTATTCAACTGTTTATTCAAATTCAAAACAAATTAGGCACGTTCTCAAAAAGTCCCCTGACTTAAAAAAAAATCCTGACATTTCCCGGGTTTTCCAGGTATTCCGGATAATCCAAGTACCGTAAAAAATCTAATTTTTAAAATTTAAGGGACAAAATGGAGTATTATGTAAAAAAAACTGTGATCCCCGCAAGTATTTCTCATACACGTTATTAAAATTATATTGCCAATTTACCTCTTGTCGCACTGATCACACTGAAATCTATTTTTCATATTTTCTGGCAAATGGCACCGGCTGTGAATGTACAAAGCACTTTGCTGCCTAAAAGATTTTCCACAAGTTTGACACACGTGCGGACGCTCTTGACTGTGAATTGCTTTGTGAGAGTCTAATACTTTTTTATGAACAAATGATTTACCACAATCCTCGCATCTGTAACAAAGAGAGAGAGAGAGAAAAAAATAAAAACCCAAAAAAAAACCAAATATTTACATGAATTGAACATCAAATTGGTGTTAAAAAGCTACTAAATTTTGATATATATATATATATATTTTTTTTTTGTTATCTTAGATCGCGATGAAAGATGTGATAAAGCTAAGAAATATTGTCCTCGGTTATGTCGTTTTACTTACTTAAATTTAGATTTAGTTCGGTGCCTCTTCACATGGGTGATAAATCCATAATACTTGTCATAAACTTTACAGCATTGAACACACATGTACTTCGCCTGCTGATTATGTATCAGTTCGTGATGAGTCTGCAATGTTTCTAAGCTCGGCAGCTTGTCATTGCAATCCGTGCACAACCATGGATACCTATCTAATCCTTCCCCCCTTTGTCGGCCAGGTTTATGTGGTTCTGCAGCACGAGCCTCTATCATTTCCATATCGGATTCCGTACCTACAAAACGCCCCAATTTCATTAGGAACGCCATTTCCCCAAGACCCGGTGTCATTTCCCGATTCACAACGATTTTTCACGGTCAAAATCAAATTTAAAAAAAAAATCAAACTTCAACATCTAAAGCTGAATTGCTATTAAAAATAAACAATTGATTCAAGATAAATTATTTAATGGATTTATGTATCAGTAATTAAAAGGAAAAAATCCTAATTTTATTAATAAAGAAATATAAATGATTAAAAATGATATAATAATAGATTTATTTATTAAATTTAATATAAAAAAATAATAGTAATGAAGATCAAAGAGTTTGAATTAAAAGATACAAGTGCAACTGCTAAATAAAAAATTTTAAATTGAAGTTTAAGAGTTATTTCCTTCAAAATTTTTGTATTCAAATGCTCATAAATTGACAGTTATAAAATACTAACACTTTTCAAAATGAACAATTTTAAATTAAAATATGTAATTAAAATTTAAAGTTGCCAAATTTTTTTAACTTTATATTACTGTATTTTACTATTTTGTTGAAAATTCTTTTTTTTTTCTTTGAAATTAATTATTTTTTTAATTTTCTCTTTTTTGTGTCTGAAAAATCTTTCTTAGTCGAAAATACATATTTTTGGTTGAAAACAGAAATATTTCAGTTGAAGATTCTCCATTTTAGTTGACAAATTAATTTTTTTTAACTAAAAGTTGAACTATTTAATTTTTGGTTAAAAATAATAATCTTTAGTTGAAAATTCAACTTTTGGGTTGTAAATTCATCTTCTTTAGTTGGAAATTTAACTTTTTTGTCTACAATTTATGTATTTTGTTCAAAAATCGTCTTTTTTGGTAGAAAATTTATCTTCTTGTTTTAAAATAATCTTCTTGATTGAAAATTTAACTATTTCAGTAGAAGATTGATCAGTGTGATTAATAATTAATTTTAACTCAACTGAACACTTAACTGTTCTATTTTGTGTTAACACTTGATCTTTTTTAATTAAAAATGAATGTATTTTGTTGGAAAATCGCCTTTTTGATACAAAAATAATTTTCTTGATTAAAAATTCGAATATTCCAATTAAATATTCATCATTACAGTTAAAAACTCATATTTTTGGATGAAAATAAAAGTACTTGGTTGAAAATTAAACTATTTTCTACTTTGACTGAAATTTTTTTTTGTTTGACTGCAAATTTAAATATTCCATTTTTGGTTGAAAACTTATCTAACTTATCCAAATTTTTCAAAAATATTTTTAATTGAAAAATGTAACTTTTTCATTTTCTATTGAAAATTAAACTTTTTTTTTGAAAATTCGTCTATGTTGTTGAAAATGTTCTTTTTTTTGTAGAAAACTCATCTTTTTGGTTGAAAATTAAAGTATTCCAGTTAAATATTAATATTTTTTGTTAAAATTGATCTTTTTAGTTGAAAATACAACTACATTTACTTTTTTTAAACTAATTTTTAGTTTAAAATTCGGCTATTCCAGTTGGAGACTCATTATTTTAGTTAAAAAAACATCAGTCCCGTTCAAAATTTCTTTCTTTTTGTGAGAAATTAATGATTTTAGCTGAAAAATTGACTTCCATTTTTTATTGAAAATTAAACTTTTTTTGTTGAAAATTCAACAGTTCCGTTGAAAATTCATATATTTTGTTGAAAATCGTATTTTTTGGTAAAGAATTAATCTTTTTGTTTGCAAATTAATCTTATTTAATAAATTCATCTTTTTCGTTCAAAATCCAAGTATTTCAATCAAATATTCATAATTTGATTCGTAAATTGATATCTTTCGTTGAAAATTAGATAACTTGGTTAGAAATTAAACTCCTTTGTTCAAAATTGATCTGTTTGGTTGAAAAAAAATTACTTTTATTTTGTTAAACTAATTTTTAGTTTAAAATTCATCTATTTCAGTTGGAGACTCATTATTTTAATTAAAAATGCATCAGTCCAGTTGAAAATTTCTTTTTTTTTAAGGGAAAAAATTATTTTTTTTAGCTGAACATTTTCTTAACTGAAAATTGAACTATTCCATTTTTTATTGAAAATTAAATTGAATGTGCTTAAATTATTTTCATTTTAATTTTAAACATGTTTCCACAACTGCTAAATATCTTCTAAACTGAATTGGATTTTTCCTACGATTTTTAGGAAATCCTGCAAATTTAAAAATATTTCCTTGAAATTTTGATGTATAAATAACAATTGAACAGTTAATATTCGTAGAAGAAATTTGAGCAATTTTAAGAGATATTTAGAAGTTTTGAAAAGATTCAAAATGAATTTAAAACTTTGACTGATAGCCTAATTTTAAACAAAATGTAGATTTTTTGCAGATTTCAAGCAAAAAATGTAGAATCTTTTCAAGGATTTTAAAAGGCTTGAAAAGAATAAAAAAAATTGCTTAGGATTCATAGGAAAATTGAAAATGATTTTTTATTTTGAAAAAGTAAAGTCTTTTCAAAACTTCGAAATATCTCCTAAAATTATTCCACATTTTTCTACAAATAGTAAGTGTTCAATTGTTATTTATACATAAAAATTCAACAATTTCACTTGGGAATTAAACATTTTTCGTTAAAATCTAAAAATTCTTAAATTTGGAATGTATTTAAAATCGTTTTATCCAATCAATCATTGTTCAGCTTTTAATACTTAAAGTACAGATCCTTTTAAAAAAACATTTATTTATTTATATTTACAGCTGATAAAATAAGCTTGAAAAGCTTGAAAATAAAAATGTAAAATGGAAAATTTGGTTAGTAAAAGATTTTCGAAATACGCATTTTAAACTAAATATTAGCATAATTGAAAAAGATAACAATTTATCCAATTATTTAAAAAATTGTTTAAATCAAACTTGGAAAAAGTCTTCTTCTTAAATTTGAAAAATTTTTAATTAAATGCAGTTCAACTGCTAAATAATTTTTATTAAACTTTATAAATTATAGAGTTCAAAGATTCTGATTCATTTCAAAAAATATAGATCCAAGTCATCATTTGCAATTCTCTAGATTTAAGAATTAATCAAAGAATTTAGAATTTTTCAAAACTATATAACTTTAAGCAATTTTTAACTAGAAATATTAAAAATCGAAAGATTACATTTTTTTATAAGCTGAACTTTATTTCAAAATCTTGAAACATTCACATGTTGTTTCACATTTTAAATTATTTCTTAAAATTGTTCAGAACTTCTAAATATCCTTTAAAATGATTCAATTTTTTACAAAAATTCTTTCTAAGAATTTCTTTAAAATCCTGTCGAATAAAATAAATTTCCTTAAATTCTTCATCATTCATTTTTGAAAATTTTGTAAATCTTTCTACATCTTTTTAAATATTCTTTTAAAACTAATTTTTCAAAATAAAAAATCATCTTCAATGATTATTCACTTTTTAAATCATAAAGTACAATTCAATTTTAAAAGTCAATAATTAATTTATAACCACAGTTGATGAACTAAAAATGTTTTTAGCAAAAATCTTCCATTGTAGACGCCTTTAATTTTTAATTGTTTAACTCTGTAAAACTGCATTTTCAAATTCTTTAAATTAAAATTTACGCTTAAAATTTAAAATGGGTTCTGAAATTTAAAAAATTATTGAACGATTTTGGAAAATTAAATAAGGAAAAGGAATTAAATTGTACAATTTATAAATCGAAGCAATGCAAAGTAAACAATTTTATTTTCAAATAAAGAAGCACGAAATTCAATGATTTTAGATCAGGTTATTTAAAATATAGAGGAATTGAAATTGTATTCTTTATACTTAAAAGCGTTCAAGATTAAATAATAACAAATCGAAAACTTTAAATTTAAACAATTCTAAATTTAAAGCGTTTAATATTTGAGAATTCAATATTAAAAAATACATTGAATCTTTCAAAATCAAAGCTTATGAAATTCAGAATTTTAAATATAACGAAGTAGTAATTTGAAATGGGAAACCTAAAAAATGAAAAAAAAATCCTATTCCAGGACTTTATTTAAAACTGAAAACATTTATAGTCACCGAAAATTGTGATATTACATTTTTTTCACTATCAAACCTTTCAAATTTCAATTATTTTAATTAAATTTAAATTATATGAATCGCTTAAGAATTAATTATTTTTAAATTGCTAATAATACTTTACAAAATTCAAACAATTCTATTTTAAAAAGAAGCATTTTCAACTAAAAAATATCAATCTTTAAAAAATGGAATATAGTTGTACTTTTACCCAAGTAGTTGGATTTTCAAGAAAAAAAAAGATTAATTTTCAACATAAATACAAATATTTCAAACAAAATAGGTGAATAATTAAGCAAAGAAGAATCATTTTTAATCAAAAAGAAATAAGTTTATACGAAAAAAATTGAATTTTCAGTTTAAAAAGACGAATTTTCAACCAAAAAGGATGACTTTTTAATCAAATTGTTATATTCGCTACCAAATAGTTGAATTTTTATCAAAAAAATTAAATTTATTTTAAAACAGATGAATTTCTATCCAATTTTTTAAAAAATAGTTGAATTTTCAACAAAACAGAATTTTAAACCAAAAAGTATGACTTTTTTAACGAAATGGTTCAATTTTCAACCAAACAATTGCATTTTTATTCAAGAAAGTTATAAAATTTTCTTAAACAGATGAATTTAAAAAAAAAGCCTAAAAAAGATGTAAATTTTCATCGAAATAATATTCCCGTTCACTTTTCAACACCAAAATAAGAATTATAAACAATCAAGGTAATTGTCTGCTAAATATTAGAATTTTCAACCAAACAGTTGCATTTTTGTCCAAGAAAAATGGAAATTCTACTAAAATAGGTGCACTTTTAAACCAAAAAGACAAATATTAAAAAAAAAGAGTTGAATTTTCACCCAAAAAAATTTCAATTGAAATTAAATACTATTAATTTATTTATTTAAGAATTCTAAGAATTCAAATAGTTGAATTTTAAACCAAAATACTTTAATTTTCCAGACAAAAATATAATTTTCAACAAAATAGTTGAATTTTTAGCTGGAAAATTTTTAATTTGTTATTTAAAAATTTTAATGTAATTTTCGATCAAATGGTGGAATCTACAAGCCAAAAAGACGACTTTGGTACAAAGCAGTTGAGTTTTCAAGACAAAAAATTTGAATTTTCTACCAAAAAATATAAATTTTTAAAATTTTTTAAAATTTTAATGTAATTTTCGATCAAACGGTGGAATTTACAAGCCAAAAAGACGAATTTGGTACAAAACAGTTGAGTTTTCAAGACAAAAAATTTGAATTTTCTACCAAAAATATAAATTTTCAACAAAAAAGTTAATTTTCGAACCAATAATTAAATTTTCTAGTAAAATAGTTGATTTTTTAGGAATAAAAGTTGAGTTTTCTAAAAAAAATTATTTTTCTACAAAAAAAAAATTTCAATCAAATAGTTGAATTTTATACCAAAATACTTTAATTTTCCAGACAAAAATACAGAAAAATACGAATTTTCAACAAAAAGTAAATTTTCTAGGAAAATCGATGCATTTTTATCCAACAAAGATGCAATATTTCTATTAAAAAATATGATATTTTAAAACAAAAAGTTAAATTTTTAGACAAGTTTTTATCCAAAGAAGAGTTCCGTTTATTTATCAGCAACAAAATGTGAATTTTAAACAAAAGGATTTAAGAAAGTTTTTGCGATTTTGCAAAAATTATGTATATGATTACGTACATCCTAACAACACGTTTCGA
>JAWWLR010007306.1:0-11771 GCA_035041075.1 Acraspis erinacei
TCAAATATCCATAAGATTAAGTACCTAAATTGGCATACGCGAACTAATCGTTCCCATTTTTCTGTCACTAGCTCCTGATCTAATACCTGACCTTGTTGATGTCAATAGATTCTGTCTGCACGGCCGTCTTGTGATTCAACTCCTGGTATTCCTGAATGACAGCAGAATAGGATGATTTCAGTTGCGGGTCTCTTTTGAATCATCGTACAAGTCCCTGGAATCTTCTTACAGCCTGATTGAATGAATCCACTAAAATCTGTGGATTCTAGCGAAGAGGTAATCTGACAGCGAGATGTCCATCTTCACTTCATGTGATATGGTTTTTTAAGTATTCTTCACACAGAGCTTCCTCGGCAGATAAAATGCGTTGTTGATTAAATGCTTCTTCGATATGCCAAAACTTCTCAATATGTTTCTCTAGTCTGCCCATGCTGATGTGGCACACTCCCCTGCGAGTTCCTGAAACATTCGAGAGATCACCTGCAATTATCCATCCCAGCTTCGTCTTTTGTAGCACTGGTAGTCCACGCCCAACTTGATTTTGCCCACGCAGATATGTTCCCAAAAAATGCGTATACTCCATCGTTTTCCTTCCACAGTTAAGACTGGCACTATGACTTTATCCATGACCAAGAAATTCAATTTTGTTGAAAATGCTCTGAAACGTGAATGGATTGAAGCCCGGTAGAAAGAAGCACTTTGACTGCATGTGCCTCCGATTCCTCCAATTTCAAAATAATTATTTCTGAGCGGCAGCTGTAGCCGGGTGCACAAATCGGTTGTCATGAAGTTCGATGCTGATCCACTGTCAAGTAAGGCTCGACATGTGTGTGGTATACCTTGATGATCCAGAACGATGATGGCAGCTGATCATAGGAGTGCTTCGTACGCTGATTGTGTGGTCAGTAGTGTCACAACAGCAGTATGAGCAACTGATTTAGAGGGGGATGGAAATTGTGTGTCCTCCCAGACTGCTTCCTTCTGAATAGAGAAGTGTGTTGTGCTTCTGAAAGCAGACTCTACATGATCCCTTACATTCACTGCCAGGGTGCTCCCTTCGTAAACAATTTAAGCAGAGTTCCAAGGCATTTGCCTCTTGAGTGCGTTGTGTGGAACTGAGAGCCTTGAACTCTGGACATGCGTAAAGAGGATGTGGCTTCCCACACTTGTAGCAGCCATTTCCTGGAGCCATATTTGCTTGTGATTTGATGGCAGGGAATTTTTCTGATTTAATGAATCGTTTTCCTTTATTATTGTGATTGATGACGATTGATTTGACCTTGCCGGAGTGGTCGAATCTGTTGGATACACTGCTTCTAGAGCACCACACCTGTGTGATAAAAAATCCAAAAGTTCTTTGAGAGTGGGAATTTTATCATTATTGTTCCGCATCTCCTATTCACGGACCGTATCCTTATCCAACTTGTCGGTGAGTAATTAGATTAGAATTGTATCCCACGTATCGACAGGTTCCTGAAGAGCCCTCAGTGCCTCAATGTGACGGCGAATCTCGTCCACAAACTTGCGTAGCTCAGTGTGCGCTTCCTTGGTCAAAGTCGGCAGCCTTAGCATTGCCCTTGCGTGCTGTGACACAGGCAGCCGCTTTTTTTTTACAGCGGTCGCACACGAATTTCCTTGCTACTTCATAATTGGTTTCGGTGATTAACAATGATTCAATAATTTTGGCAGCATCCCCCGTGAGTGATGCGCGGAAATGGCACAATTTGATCGCACCTGATATCGAAGTTTGTTCATGGATAATGGACTTAAATAAATGATGGAAAGACCTCCACTGCTGGTAGTCTCCGTTGAATTTTGGCAATGTCATTTCGGGAAGATCATATTTTTGAGTGACAGGAACTTTAACACCGTACCTAATTGTGTCTGAACTTGTGATTAACTTGCCTGTGCTAGTTGTGAAGTACCTGCTTGCTCCTCCTTAAATCTGATACTGTTTTTGGCCGACGTTACTACCGAGTAGTATAAATCCTTGAAGTCCAATCTGTATTGACTTATTTCCTTTTTTGTAGCCTTGTAACGGTAGCCGTAGAATGTGTTGGTTCTTCTCCTTCCACTGTCGCTGACGTCACGTGATGCAGTGACTCACGTCCCCAAGTTCGAACTTTCGAGAAGAGGCGCACTACCACAAATACATAAACACGCTCTGTTCACTCACAGATTACTAAAGATAACTGACTACGAAATTTTCAAATATTTTCACTAATTATTATTCTCACTGTAAATCCTCGATTTTTCACTAGTTCACTCCACAAATTATCCGGCTCGAAGGAACATGTTTAAAACTGAATGGTTGTTTCTTATTTTCTCGTTGAATGGAAGTCACGCTGAAGGTTCTATTCAAATTTATTAAAATCACTCGTTCATTTATCTTACAACAAAAATGTGATTGAATTCGTCGCGACTATTTAAACAATCTGAGAGAAGATGAGAATTATAAATGATATACCGAAAAATACAAAACCGAAGTTATCTCTAATTGCGCGTGGAAAGTTGACACTCCGACGTGACAAACTGTACTGATCAACTGGCCCAGCGACACCGCCGGCCACCCCGTGTGGAGTGGGGATGTTGGCCCAGAATATATACATTAATTTAGAGAAAGTTTAAGTGAATCTCAAACATAGCATCGTTTTGGTTGAATGTGGGACTGTTTTGTTTAAAATTCATGTTTTGAGCTTCATCCGTTCAGCTGGTAATAATTAATCTCTTTGGTTCAAAATGTAACTATCTTGTTTGAAAATTCTAGAAAAGGAAATGCTGAAGAAAAGGCTGCGAATTGCATACCCTTCAAGTGCAATCTTGGAAATGAAATAACTTGTAATTCCAAACTTTTCCGAGTCAAGAATACGCAGCAACTTTCTCTGAGTATTTTTTGTCGTAGAATCTGAGAAGAGAGGAGAAGTTCCGAAAACTCTCAACAGAAATTGAATGGATTAACCGATTTTCTTACACTATTTTTTAAAATCTGGTCGTTATCGAATGCACCTAATGCAGAATATTGAAATTAAATTCCTTAGTATTTTAATAATTTTTTATTTCTCTTAACCGGCTCTTATCTATAGCAATAGGAAGGTTGAGTGTGGCATGACAGGCACTCAATCCAATCCAGAGCTCGATCTTGGGTTTACGAGGTTTTAAGTATCGTCCAAAAAATAAAACTCTCGACCACTTTTCGTTTCATTCAAAATTAGCCAACCATATATTATGTTTTCCATGAGTATTTTCCCACTAAGATTATGTGGTTAAAATATGAGATAAAAAAATTCATAATCGTGGGAGAAAAGATATCATTTGTAAATGCATGGACTAAATATCATGCCTGATGAAGCACCTTAACGTGGTACCCATGAACGTGAAAATCCAAATTTGACCAAGAATACATTTCCGGCCCACTTTTTATTCTGCATGATTTCAAAGAATATAAAAATGCTGTTTTTCGGAATAGAAAACTTTTTAAATGTGCTTTTTAAAAATAAATTTTAATTAAAAAACTTGTTTCTAACCATATCGTTATCAGAGTCATAAAGTACATGAGAATAGCTTAAAAAGTTTTAGAATAAAAGTCCAATCGGATCATCCTAAAACAAGTTACCCTAACGCCCCAGTATATTGGCAACTGGTTGATACATGAACCTATGGTTTTATGGATTAATGTAGGTCCACTAGGACTATAATCCAGCCAAGTTTCAACCCGATCAAAAAGAAATTAATGTTAGGTGGGAACGTTTGACGTATTGCGCCCCTTATATATGTACCAAAACCCCTTTATGAGCACCTTATATATCCGAGCACCAGTTTCGGATACTTCATATATGCCACAACGTATTATTCATACTTTCATACGTACCAAAACGCGTTGTGACTCTTTCCAAATGCTCAGAACACTTTTTTTTACAGAATCGAGACACGCTGCTTGAGTGAAACATATATGCCTGTAGCTAACCATCTCATGGTCGTGAGACGTGACCATAGATGTGATTTACTGTGGTTCTACTGTGAGCCGGTACCATTTTTAGATGGCACTTGCTCCCAGAGGGACCATGCGGTGGTGCCTGTAACAAGCATATTTGCTGAACATGGTTTTAATCATTAATAAGTAGACGATAAAATATTCCAGAGATAGACCCGAAGGAGTAAACCTCGAGCGGAGGCGTAACAACTATTCGGAAAGCTGAATAGCACCTGTATGATGTTTCTTAATCGGTGTCTCTGATATACCTGTGTCTCTGATATTCTCTACAAGGCAGGAGGGGCCCTTTCCCTCTCTTCCCTTGGAAACAACAATGACACCACCAAAACACAAAAAAGTTATAGATGCGGTTCAATGTGATCGATCGCGCACAGCACCCGAAAATAAGTCCGCAAACAGGGCCGATAACTCTAGAGTTCGGGGTACTGAAAATAATTGAGATGCAAACACCATGACAACCCGGAAAAACACTCAAATTGAGTGACGAATCAAATGAAGTAGGACATGATAGACTGCTACCATGCCAGTATTATCCCTGTTCATGAAAGCTATATGGCACGTATGCCCATTATATGGTACCAAAAATACCCTGAGGTTCGGCACGTTTCTCATCAGTCTTTGCGAAATCAAGCTGTTTACATCTCCAAAAGGGGATGTGAACGCAAAGTGCTATCCCAACCGCCATATGAACAAGCCACAGACGTAGAGGAAGAAGCGACATTAAGACCAATCGGAAAGCAGACACCGCATGCGACATGATCACCATTTCAGGACAAGAAGGAACATTAACATTCACATCGAAGGCTAAGACCGATGATGGACGAGAATATCAAAATACGCTTATATCCATTGAACAAGAAGATTAGACCGGCAAGACAGAATACTTCCTGTGTTCTGTTTGTGAAATAACTACGTAACATCCACTGGACCGTTGACGAAAACGGTTCAAAAGTTTGCACAAGAACTGAGGATCTTACATATCTGTGACAGGAGCTCACGACCTTCTACATTTTCATGCGTAAGATCATGCATATGCAGGAGAGCTTTCATATCAATTCGTCCATTCCGCGATTGTAAATCCTACGCCAACAAGGCGGGCACGACCTTCTAAGTCCCCAATGTCTTAATAATCGAATTATCCTTGAAAAAGCTCAGATCGTTGCATGTGCAAGAGGTCCTCTTCTAAAAATGGCCAGAAATCAAGAAATAATTGGTAA
The DNA here is from genome assembly GCA_035041075.1 of Acraspis erinacei. Classification (NCBI taxonomy): domain Eukaryota; kingdom Metazoa; phylum Arthropoda; class Insecta; order Hymenoptera; family Cynipidae; genus Acraspis; species Acraspis erinacei. Next base: position 5,209 of record JAWWLR010007306.1, read on the forward strand.
ACAAGCATTCCCGTAAAAATCCGCGGAGCAGTTGCCCGAAACCCTTGTCGTGAATCTTAACAGCAGCCTCACTTCTAAAAGCCTAAACAAGAAAGCCGATAAAACAAACCATTGTTTCCAGGAGCTAATCGACAAGAATGTACATGAAAAAATTCACAGAAATGTAGAAGATTATTTCTTGTCAGATACCAAGATTTTGAATTCTTGCCACATTGAGTACCTAGTACACACAATATCCATGTATCGCAATCACACGGGAATGACTTATCTCTACAGGCGCAATAAGGCCCGGAGAGTCGAGCGGATCATCGAATTGGTATTCCTTTCTCTCGTAACGACAACTTATCTCATTCTCTGAAACTTACATATTTATATCTTTCTTTTATTTCTAGATATGTATTTTTATAGAAATAAATGCATACCCTGTAGGTTTTTCAAAATTATAAAATTTAGGGTACATATAGTAATTAAATGAAAAAATATAACGTAATGAGCACGTAACCGAATTCATAATATCGTCATCCTAGAAAAAAATAGAGTTGCAATTAGTTACAACAGGCCAGGTATCCCATCATAGATATCCACCGCACGAGAGAACCTACCTAAGTGTCCAATTAGAAATTTTTCAGGGTGAGCATTTGTTTAGGAAACGACTCGAATTTCCAGTACCAGGTAGAAAATCTGGCTTCCTGCATTTGAGAGCCTCTTCCTTTCATACGCCACCAAGCGCGTGTCTGTGTGACTCCCGCACTCTTTTTTTAGGATAGGCGTAAGCCACTTTCGACACATGTTTTTATTTTTTTCGCGTGATAGAGGAACTCATCAACAATTTAAAATACCCATAATCTCAAAATCGATTTTTGGACTCTTAGGTACGTTCATTCGTGCGGCGTCACATATATGCACACTGCAAGTAAAAAAAATTTTTGGAGGAAGAAAGTGAGTTTAGTTGTTCATGTTGTAAACAGCAATACACACGAAGATTCAGTTTGCTAAGACATATAGTGTTAGTGTATATTAATAAACAGCAGCTGTTTGTTTATTAAGTGTCAGTATAGTATTACCGTGTTTATGAAGAACTAACTGAACTAATATAAGTTTATATTTAATCGTAGAATATTTATTATTCATTGAAATACATCATGTTCTAATATCATTATTATTATTAATATTTTATTTATGACTAATATTTTATTATTAATAATAACAACTGTTTTTTCTTTCAAGAAAGTTTCAGAATAACCAAAAAGATCATCTTAAAAATTCTAATGAATTCATACATTTTTACAAGTAATTATGATAGTTTATTTCTATATCTGTATTATTGATTTCTCCTGATTATTGAATATACTATTATTTATATCGACAAGTAACAATCTTGACACAATGAACTATACCCTGTTCGCCGAGAGAATAACCTACAGGCAGACTAAACTGTACGCATCTATGGAAGCTTTTCTAGAAACTTACCCGCACGCTCCAATATTGTACAATTTCGTCCAGACAACTCCTTCTTTGACAGTATCTCCGCCCAAATACGTAAAGATGCACGTCTGTAGGTTATTGTCTCGTTGAACAGATTAAATACTCAAAACATTCAGAAACAGATATAAGTGCGACGCGTCTCGCTTGGCCCGCTCTATTCAGTTGTGACGTCACAATTCTTTGAAAGTAGCTGTATCTGTTCAGAGGTCTAAAAGCTAGACCTTGAGGATTTAAAGCAAGCTTCATTGCCTTCTTCTTTAGAGCCCAAATCTTGCTGCCTCAGTTCGAAAACCAAGTGGGGCTTGTTTTTAAAACAAAAGGCTAATGGTTAGCCATAATTGTGTTTTGTTTTAAATTGAAGACTCTTAATGGCTGTTTTTAAGAAATAATTATTGTAAAATTGTAGACATCAGCTTAATTTGAGGCAAAAATGAAAACAAGACCATAATAGAAGTAAGACTTCTTTTTTTCTTTGATGTTTTTTAGCGAATTAAGGTTCATCCAGCTTTTGGTCCCTAGGTTCAAACTGAAAGTTCTACATCGAACCGCATAGCTTATAACCAAACCATCTTAACAACTTGTTGACCGCTGGTTTTTAATCTTAAAATATACAAAAATATATAAGGAAAGTTTCATCAAGTCTCTATTTCGAAAAAAATCCTCGAAAATCACCTTATTTTAAAATCTTTCTTGTCCCTATAAAAAAACGTAAGGTTCTATATCGCAAAATCTACATAGTTCTAAATTTAAATCTAAATTTTGAAAAAAATGTTTAGAAAACAATACTATGTATTTAAATATTTATAGGTCAGTTCGTCTGTCATTATTTTCAAACAAAATTGACAGAATTTCTCTCCGAAGCAGATAAAAGCATCTTCTTCGACAGTTGTGGTGTTCAAATTTGTCGGCGTTAAAGCTTACGGCCCTTCATAACGCCACGCGTAAGATCATGAATATCCATAAGAGCTTGCATATCAATTCGTCCGTTCTGAGATTATACATCGCACGCCCTCAAGGCGATTGCGGACTTATAAATCTCCAATGTCTTCATCGTTCTGTGTACAGCTTATACAGTTATAAATGTCAGATATCCTCTAAGAAAAAGGGTCAGGGAACACAAGGTAATTGGAAAAGGAGCATTACACTATCTAGATGCTTCACTCGTAAAAGCCAAAGTAAAGAAAGCAGAGGTTAAGAATTCAGTAAACAGCTACTTGACAAAAAAATGCACAGAAACATTCACAGAAATGTAGAAAATTAGTCACTATTCATGAAGCAAGCTTTTGCTTTCCCCAGGTCATCATAAATTAATTAAGGTACAGAGGGTTTTATTTTCGCATATTTTCCCGACGACTCAAACCTTGAAAAAACAAAATTTAATCTTTATCCAGGTTTTAGTATAGTCTTTACGTGAAACACAGATGATCTTCAACCTTATTTAGTATTATTTTTGTTTGTGTTTTGTCTTTGTTTCTTCTGTGAAGTATATCGACTTATCCATTTTCTTTACATAAAGAAAATGTGTAGAGAAAGGACCACTTTATTTCATGTGTGTTATTTTTAAATAAACAAAGACCAGTGAAACTGCCTACGGATTATCGATGAGGATCATTTTTTGGCTTTACAAGAGAAAGGGCGATAAAGAAGACTATCCTAATTTCTAATTATATTCTAGAAAAAAATGTTTCATTTGGGGAAAGTGAAGATGCGCGGATATTGGACTTTTCTTTTCAACGAATAGGCAAATAGATAGGGAAATATTTAGGCATATAAATAAGGGTAGCAAGATAAATAAGCAGTAATAACGCCATAACTAGAAGTAAAAATGTGATTTATAAGGAAGAAATGGTGCTCGACTTGCTAAGAAAAAGATAGGAGTGAAGTGAACAACGGTTGGCATGAGTTTTCTTTTAGATAAACATATCCGGTAAAATGCTAATGGTCAATGTCTGTTATGATTATACGCGGATGTATATGACTTTTTGAAACTTTCAGCCTATGCATTCTCGTGTGCATCCTCTATATTTGATTGGCTTGAATCACCTTAATGTATGTTTTTTACGATATCCTTGAAAAATTGTTTTATGTCGTTAAATGCTTTTAACAATAACACATTATGTCAAACTATTATAACAAATGTATATTACATTTATTTCTGTTCCTCGGCCTGGGATTGCTTATTCGGATATTGCAAAATAAAGTACAAGTTTGATATTTTGGTATGTGTTCCTTATTTTACATTACTTTTTATTCTCAGCTACCGTAAACTGTATATCATTTCCAGAAATGTGTATTACTACAATGGATGATATGCATTGGTATTAAACGAGATATACGGTAAAAAAAATTGAGCTGTGACAGGGATATTATTCCTTATTATAGCTAAAAATGTAGCTGAAAATGAACGAAGGAATTTAGAATGGTCCCTATATCAGCGAAAATGAATGTCTTTGACCATATTCGATATACCAGGAATATTGTATAATCAAACCCCTAATAAGTATAGCTATAATAGAGATATGAAGAATAGGTGTCTGAATGACTTATCGGGAGAGCACCGGTGCATTATAGGAGCAGCGAAATAAAATGGCGAAAGTATAATCGGGAGCAGTGACAGTTGAGATTTACTTTAGCCAATTAAAAGCTTTTTACCAATTAAAATGTGCGCGAATGTTAATATTAAATAGAATTTATGTTGTGGTACTAATAATTTACAAGTGTTTCGATTGTAGGTGGTAACTATATTGAAATATCATGAAACGTGAGAAAAACAAGAAACTTGACCTCCAAGTGCATTATCCGGATTTCAGGGAAATTCACTTTCTCGATACTAGACGAAAAATTGGCTATTGTAAGTTAATGTATTTATGTAACAACTAAATACTTTTATAATGTAAAGCTAATAATATTATATATAATCGGTCGAAAATAATAAACTCTCGCAATTAGCAACTATATCAAAATTATTGATTTACGAGAACAATTTATATAAAGTAACTAAATGTTAACCTAAACTAACTAAACCTTTTACCTAATCTAAGCGGACACTTTCTTTGAGTATAATATATTCTCGATTCACTCGTTCGCTTCAAGAATTTGTTTCTGTGTGTGTTTTCCTTGCCTTGTTTTTATAATTAAAGGAAGGCGGATCCATAACAAATCATTTTGTTAATAAACATTTTTTGCAACTTGTTTCCTTTTTCCATCAGTTTAATTTGCAAACTTTCAATGTTGTTTTTACGATTTGAATTGAAAATACGCATCCTAGCGTAAAGGAAAGATGTAGACGCTATTTAGGCAAAAAATGTTGATAAATAAAATGTTATTTTAACTTGCGTTGTTTTTACAAAAGTTACTTTTTCAATCTCTAATATATTCTTATAACAAAGGATCCCGCACCAAATGTACAGTTAATGGTTTTTTGTAAAAAATTATATATCTAATTTTTTTATATTTTCGAACGTGCAGAAGAAAAATCTGAAATAAAAAAGTAAGAAGAATGGACAGTCTTTATAGATACACTTGTCAATGTTTCAATTTTAAATGCATTCAAATAGAAAGATGCTAACGTTAGTGAAATATTTTTTATTCTAAAAAATTAACGATTTTTTCGGTATACAGAATGTTTTGTGGGTTTTTTCATGTCTTAAGTATACAAGTATGGAAATAATTATTTCTTAGTAATTAAAATCACTAGAGAATTTTTATTGAACTTCTGTTGTATGATATTACTTTCAAATAAGTAGAAGAATCGTGCATATAAAAATATGTCTTTGAATCAATTTGAATGAATTTCTTTAAATCCATTAAACATTGAAGCAAGGAAAATGGTATTTCCTAATTAAAAAAAAAACACAAATACGCCCTCATCATAAATCTAAACGCTTATCTGGCAATGAAACGCTTGATGTATATGTTGTAAAGCGATTTTTTTTATCAATTTATTAATAACAAAATATTTCCATAATTAAGGGATGTTTAAACTACCCTGATAATAAATTCAAACAACAATATTGCAAAGAAACGCTTTCTGTGCATGTTCCAAAATGATTTTTTTGGCCAATGTATTATTTAAAAAATCTCTGTTGCCGTATCCTGTATAAAATATAGATTCCTTTGTTTCATGAATCAAGGAATGATTAAACAACTTGGACATAAGATTGATCGCAAATCCTGCTAAAAGACCGCTTTCTTTGTATGTTTTAAAGTTCTTTTGTAGGCCCGAGTTATGAATAAATCTCGATATTCCGGATTAAATGTTCAAGGGATAATAAAACAACCCTTGAAGTAAATTCAGAGGTGTATGCTAGTAAATAAACGTATCATTGCAGACATCTTGAAAGGGCTCTAGTGGGGCTCTGAATAGTTTTACCTATCTCTAGTCGGGATCTGAGGCCATGGGGCCCTACTAGAGTTTATAGTAGGGTTCTGGTGGGATCAGCCCGCCAACAACCCAATTAAAGAGAAAGCCCCTGCGCGACTCCTACAGGTTACTTTGAAGTTACTGGCAGCCAGTACTTCTTTCCGTTCATCATCATACGACTGTATATGATCCCAATATCATTTATAATTTCAGAAATTGAAATTTCATTCACATATTTTGGTTAATTTTAACACCCACTACTTCTATACTCTAACGATATGACAAAAATGGTATTTAAAAAATAAATAATAATTAAATTTTAGTATTTTGACGTTAAATATTAATTGTCCTGTTTAGAGTCAATACATATATTACATTTTTCAACATTATATTACAAATAATAGTAAATTATGTACGACGGAGACAAGCTTTGCCGAGAACGCACTTGGCTCCATGGTGCATACGATACATTGTGCAAAGGATATATGCTAAGGATTCGACTCGATTCGACTGGCCGCTTTGCACATGCGTTACAAACAGACTCCAGTTATTGATGCAAGAGCGCATACGCACCGAACGGCAATGTTGATTTTTCCGTCCACGTACGGCAATATCCCCCACCCTGGCAATCGCCCATTACAGCCTATGCTACCAATCGTCCCGGAATGACACGGAAAACGTGCCTCCTTAGCACAAAATTTGTAACCCTAAGGGG
>JAWWLR010007369.1:0-11765 GCA_035041075.1 Acraspis erinacei
AGGCAGGCTTGATCTTCGCTTTCGGTTTTATATTGCCAGTCGATATTAGAGTGCAGAAAATTTAAAAAAAATGATGGTACTCGCGTCCATGCTGGTTCGTCAAGACCTGCTTCGACTAACAAAACTGAGAAATTCCTGTACTCTGATAATCTTGAGGCAACTGTTCCTCCTCCACTTCCACCTCCAATCACCACAAAGTCATATCTAAAAATAATTAAAAAATTAATTAAAAATATAAAAATACTAAAAAAAATTAATTATCTCTCGAGGTATTATTGGTGTAGTTAGCTAAAGTACTCGCGCACGATAAGGCAGGACTTGGGGTTCGACTCTCAGCCGAGGCAGATTTTATCTCTTTTCAAATATAATGAGCAATGAGAAAGATACATGAATTTATTTATAAGTCGTTATTTGTCGGTTTTATTTTTATTTATTTTCTTTTATTTTGAATGTAAAATCGATGTCGTTTCAAAAAAATTCATTTTGTATACTTTTTTTTTTAGCATAAAAGTAGATAGAAGAATCATCTTGAGTTAAATTAGAACAAAATTTTGAATCCGAAAATTCGCCAACTTGATAAATTGATAGTTCAATCAAGCTAGCACCTCCAAAATCGAAATTTCTTTGCATTAGCATTTTGGGCTTTTTTGGGCTGTATTGTCGATTTTTGGGCTTCACAACTTTTCATGAAAATTAAAAATTCGAGTGAAGCTACCTCATTGAATCACGCTAGAACCTTCACTACATAAAAATAAAAAATAAAACACGTCATAATTTTTGGCTTTTTTTCACTGAACGTGCGAAAAACCAATTCCCAAAAACCAGTTCTACTAAAAATAAAACGAGCCTCTACGTAAAAACTCAAAATCAGATAAAAACAAGAACACCAGAATTAAAGGCTTCCAAATGCATGAAAAAACAATCCAAGAACCACCCTCTGTTAAAAAAAACACCCCTTGTCGAAAATAAAATATGCAAAATACAAAATGCATCAGAATTTTGGGTTTATTTTGGGCTCTCCAATGTACCACCCCATAATTTAAAAAACTGCCCCTATTTAGAAAACCATCCATCAGTAAAAAAAATCTGGAAAAAAACAAAATAAAAAAGTAGTGTTGGGCCCTTCTTGGGCTTTCGAATGCTCGTGTGACTTCCGCCCACGCTTTGCTCGGGCGGCAAGTTCACACTCTTCAAAATAGCCTTTTTTACGCCCTTGATACACAATGTACTATTTCATAATTTTATAGTGTGACTAGAGTCCCTGATTTTTAGGCTCTCAAAAAATTATCATTTTCAGAAGTTTGCAGTGCAAATAGGATTAATTTTTGGGCTCCTGAAAAATTACATTAACAATTTTTAAGCTACTACCGTTACCATTCAAGAACAATCCCCTGTTTTGGGGATCCAACCCTTAATGCTAAAAGAGAACTCCTGGTTATTAAGGGTGGATTTTGGGGCAGTTTAATATTATTGTTGGGTTAAGAACATATTCAGAATTTTACAGTGTAACTAGATTCTCTGATTTTTGGGCTCTTAAAAATACAAACACTGATTTTTCTGCTCCACAAAAATAAGATTTAGATTTTGGTCTCTAGTCCTTAACGTCAAAAACCAACCCCTCGGTACACTGCCAGTATATTTGGGCTCCTTCGAAATTCAAATTCGCGTTTATAGGCAGTTGCTTGATTTTTTAGATATAAAAGGGGGGCGAGTGTTTTTGCAAAAGAAATATCAATCATTTGAGAGCTCAGGAAGGGCCCAAAAGTAGTTTATATTCTGTTTTTTCAAGTTTAAGTTTTTACTAATGAGGACCTTGTATATAGGGGTGTTTTTTTACATTTTTATCTGGTACATTCGAGAGCCCAAAATAAGGCCCAAATTCGAATGTATTTTGTGCTTTGCGGATTTTATTTTTGGCAAGGGATGGTTTTTGGAATTTGTTCATTCATTCGGAAGCCCAAAAGAAGCCCCAAATTCTGGTGTTCTTTGTTTTTTCCCAGTTTAAGTTTCTATATAAGGGGGTACTTTTATTTTTAATAGGGCTGGTTTTTGAAAACTGGCTTTTGGAGCATTCAAGAGCCCAAAAAATACAAAAATTCTGACCTGTTTGATTTTTTGTAATCTTTATATAGTGGAAGTTCTGGCTCGATCCAAGTCAGCACATCCACTCGAAATTTGAATTTTTATGAAAAGTAGTGGAACCCAAAAATCGACAATACAGCCCAAAAAAACCCAAAATTGAGATACAAAGAAGTTTGGGAATTTGGATTGCGGACGTGCTAGCTTGATGCACCTCAAATTTATATTAAAATTAAAGTAACATTTTAAAAAATAACAATCACCTGTTTGCAACAGTGCTTAATTATAACTGAATTTTGAATTTCGAAACTTACTAACGTGTCAAACTAAAATTAAAATTGTGAAAAAATATGTTTTAATATCAAATACCTGTTTTTAGCGACATTAAATTATAATTAAAGTTTAAGTTTTAAAACATTCCAACTTGACAAATTGAAATCAAAATTAAAGAATCAATTTGCAAAATATCACGGACCTGCTTGAAACAGACCCAAATAATAAATAAATTTTGAAACTGATTGACAACTTGACAAACCAAAATAAAAATTCAAAATAAATTTGAAAAATAGAAATCACCTGTTACAATTGAAAATGAAAAGAAAAAAATGAATTTTCAAAACATCGTATACCAGTTTGCAAAAATTTTAATTAAAACTAAATTTTAAATTCTAAAACTTACCGGCTTGACAAATTAAAATTAAAATGGAAGACCTTGTCACAAAAATGTTAAATTAGAATCAAATTTTGAATTTCATAATTGCATACTTGACAAATTGAAATTAAAATTTAATTTTTTTAATTACTTCCAATTTTTTAGGATTTTCGAGCCAATTTATTTTTTCCAAATTTTTCTTATATTATTATTATTATTATTATTATTATTATATGCAATTTATTTATATTTATAAGTTGGGACTTACCGCAGAATTTTTTCTTCCAGTTACCCGTTGATATCAGTGTTTTCACTATGCGTGTAAGGTAAGCTCTGAAATTCGGCAATCATCATCAGATTTTATATTATAAAAACAAAACACTGATAAGATTCTCTGCGTTAGAAATATATAGAAAAATGCTTAGGTCATAGTTTGGCGATTCCATATTCCAAACTGGAACTTAACATTAAATTATTTTTGGTAAATATGTTATTTTTTCCGTCTTTCAACCTTTGGGTTTTACATAAACATAACAAAATTGTAATTTTTCAAACATATTTAAACTTGATTTATTATTATAGCCAATTTTGTATACAGAAAATTCTACAATTGTAATTATAATTGCAAAATCAAAAATTAAAGTAAATAAATGTAAAATCTGAATCTAAATAAAATAATTAAAATCAGGACTGCGAAAACCCAAATAATTCTTCAAAGAATCCATTGACGTATTTTCTTTATTTTACGTTTTTGATATCTGCAAGTCACTGTAAATGAGGTTGTATAGTTATCTGAACACCAGAACTTTTTTTCCTTCTGCCATTTTTTATTATTCTTTGTTGCAACACTAAACTAGTGTGGCCACATATTTTTCTTCGTATTTTCATACATACCGCCCTTAAATTTACTCACACACAAAAAAGCATTTTTTAAGAAGAAAAATTATATTTAGAGGTTCCGGAAAACCCATGAAATTGAACATGTTTTTATTTCCTATAAAAAAGAAGTTTTTGTCAATTTTATTCAGAATCGTCAATATTGGGCGAATCGAGCGAACTCAAAATTTATCTTCACAATTAACCACAAAATTCGTATAAATAATTAATTTTTAAATATCAACCCCATAATTTTGTTTTATAGGGTCCCATGAAAAATCTATAAGTGAAAAATAGTGTTTTGCGAGTTTTTATGGCTAATTATTATTTTTCTGTGTTAAAGAATAAATTGTTTCTATTATATAAAGTATTACTTCCTACTGATAATTAAAAATTTAAAAAAAAGGTTAAACAATTTACTATTGTTTATAGCAATTTTGTTTTGAAATAGACTTAGAAAGTGGCAATTTTTTCTGAAAATTTCAACTTATTTTAAACTTTTTAGTCAGAGCCAGGCAATACTCAATTAAATTCAACATAAATAATTAGTCAAACTATTTATTATTATTATTTATAACAATAATCTCTTCGGCTTATACCATAAAGTTGCATTTTTTTCTAAAAGTTTCCATTTTTAGTCCACTTTTAAATTCTAGTGTGGTAATAATTAATTATAGATAAGCAAAATAATTGCTCAAACAATTTATTATTATATTATTAATATTTCCTTTGAATAATGCTAACTAAACAATTTTGCATATCATGTCGTAGTCAAAAATAATGTGTATTTTTTGTATCTAAAGAACTAAAAATATATTGGAGGTGGTTTTATTTTTCAGTTGTAAACATGTTGTTTTCATTCAAAAATGTTTTTTAGAAAATTTGTCTTTTAATTTAAAAATTCATCTATTTTAGTGGAAATTACATCTTGATTGGACGCAAATTTTTGATTTAAAATTCAACAGTTTTGTTAAAAAGTAATTTTTTACTGAAAATTCCACTATTTCCTAGAAAATTTACTTCTTGTTTAAAACTCATATCTTGAAGGTGAAAAGTCAAAACGAAATTTTTTTGTATTATAATTAAAAACTTTTTCTTAAATTTGGCTTTTTGATTAAAAAACTCGTTCGTTTTATATTTCTTCAATAAAAATGGAACTGTTTGGTGATATTCAAACAAGAATGATATTAACCTAAGTAGAAAACAAAACAGTTAAGTTCAAATAAAAACAACAAATTTCCAAAAAATACTTGAATTTTTAACCAAAAATCATGCAATTAATTTCTTAGCTACAAAAATTAATTTAAAAGGAAAAGAAACGATTTTTCAACAAATTATTTAAAGTTTTAATAAAAGGAATCAGTTTTTGACTAAAAAGTTTTCAAAACAGTTTTTGACTACATTCAGCTACTACGTTAAAAATCTATTTCCTTTATTCAATTTTTTCTTAAAAGCCGAGAAAAGTATGAATTCTTTAAATGAAGGAAAAAATTTTGGAAAACTATTTAAAAACAATAATTTTTTTAATAGCAAATATCCCTTATTATTTATCTTATTAAATATTATCATTATTTGGTAATTGCTTATTGAATAAATACTTGATTTGTCAGAATATGCGAATTCATTTAATGCTCTAAATATTAATTTTAAAAAAGGCTATAGAAATGAAAAACATGAGAAATCGCTATGTTAACAAAAATAACTAGATGGATTAATAGATTTACATTTGTTCAAAACAATGAGATATTCATTTCTTGCAATTTAAAAACGGGCTAAACACACAAATTGATTTGTTTTTGTGAATATAAGACAGACAAAATGCACATTCACCTTCCTTCTTTTTTATTTCCTAATATGAAAAGCGAAAAATATTTAAAATTCGACAATAACCAATTTTGTTCAAACAAGAGTATACAACAATTTTAAAACGGATAGAATAAATTAATAAATTATTACATCTGACAGATATAAATATAATGAACTATAGGTATGAGATGAGGAAGAAATTTTTTTTGCAAAAACAGATGAGAATTTTATATTTGTTAATTAATTAATTTATAACAAAGCTACGAATCTGTAGATCCTGTTTGGGTGAAAAAAATTTTCTATTCATTTTTTCCTATCCTGTGTCGTATTTCAACAAATTATTGTTCTAAATTGTTCATGTTCGTTTTTATGATTAAACGAAAATCTAAGAGTCCTAACAAAAAATTATTAATGATAATTTTTTATGAGTTTTCACTCTTTTTTGAAAGAGCAACTTTGGTCTTTTCATTTTTTTCCGTAGCTTGTGTCTTTTCCCCAAAAATTAAAATTTTTAATTTGAAATTTAATTTTTTCAGCCCAAAAATTGATTTTTTACTTTAAATGTTGTTTTTTTACGAATAAAATTAAAACTGCGTATTCAAAAATTAATCTTCTTCAGTTGTCATATCAAATATTTTGTTGAAAATTCATGTATTTTGTAATTTTTTGTTTGCAGAAATTTAAGCGTCTTGGTTCAAAATGTATTGTATTGGCTTTAAATTAGTTTTTTATTTGAAATTAATTTTTTAAATACAAATTGAATTATAGCATGTTGGTTTTTTGAACATTTCTGTATTTTGTTTAAACTTGCTCTTTGTTGTGGCTAATTCACATTTGTCGTTCAAAATTCAACTATCAGAGGTTTAGAATTTAATTAAATATTAAAATATTTATTTGAAAGTTCATATATTTTGATAAAAATTATTTATTTTTCGTATAAAATTAATCTTTTTGGTTAAAAATAAGTTTTTTTTATTAAAAATGAATTTTGAACCGTTATTTCAACTAAATGTATTGTCGAAATTTCTGTTAATGGTTTTTAATTTTTTGTGGGAAAATTCATTTGTTTGGTTGAAAATTGAACTATTTCGTTGAAAGTTTAGTTTATTGGCTTTAAAACTTATTTCTTTAACTAAAAGTTCAGCCATTTAACTTTTTGCTGTAAATTCATCTTTTTTAATTGAAAAGTCATCTATTTTATTAAAAATTTATCTTTTTTGGTACTAAATTAATGCTTGTGGTTGGAAATCCATTTATTTGGTTGAAATTCACTTTTTAAAAGTGAAAGTTAGTTTTTTAAACTAAAATTTAAATAAATTTGTTGTTGAAGTTTTTTTTATAGATACTTAATGTTTTTGGTAGAAAATTAATATGTTTCGTGCAAAATGTAACTCTTTAATTGGAATCATATTTTATTTGCTTAAAAACTTATCCCTTTAACTGAAAGTGACCCAATTCTTTAATATTTTTTGTAGAAAATTGATCCTTTTTAGTTACATTTTTTTTAATTTGTCTTTTTTGGTAGAAAATGAATCCTTTTGGTTGAAAATTCAACCATAAGGTTGAAAATTTAATTACAAATTAAAATATTTGTTGGAAAATTCTTACATTTTATTACGAATTATTCTATTTAGGGTGAACATTAATTCTTTTGGTTAAAAATTAGATTTTTGTATTGAAAATTAATTTTATTAACTGAAAATATAACTATTCCATATTATTTTCCAATTTTATTTAATGAAATTTAATCTTTTATGTTGGAAGTTCATCTGTTTGGTTGAAAACTGAAGTATTTCCTTAAAAATTTATTTTATTTAGTTAAAAACATATTTTTCCCTTAGAATGAAGTGTCATTCTATTTATTGTTGAAAATCTGTCTTTTTTAGTTGAAAATCATCTTTTTTGTTAAAAATATTTTTTGTTAGAAAATTATTTTTCTATGCGGAAAATTCAATGGTTTATTAAAAAAAATGTTATTGAACATGCCTGATTGTAAACAAAAAAAATCATAAATGATGAGAATGTAAAAATTTATTCATTTGGTTGAAAATTTAACGAATTTTGTTCAAAATTGATTTGTCACTAAAAATATAGCTATTCCATTTTTCCTAGAGAATTTTGGAAATTTTACTTTCTGATTCAAATTCATATTTTGGTTTTGAAAAGTCAGCTGAAATCTTTTTTAGATGAAAATTCAATTTGGACAAAGAAAAATGAAAATTGTAAGCCAAACAACGCACGATATCAATAAAAATAAAAAACAGAAAAACTTGTCCCGGAAATTAGATCCGCAAACTTAGTTTTTCGGAAAAATGAAAGTTGTGCTAAATTATGTTAGACTTGAGCTCATTTTTGTCGTAAACGGGTTTTTGAAAAACCAAAAATTACGGGCACAATTTGTGAAACACTTTTTTTTTGCTGCATCCGCAACTTCTTACTAAAGAAAACAGAAAGATTGTTCTCGGCCGCTCGAAGTATACACAATTTTTTGCATGAAAGAACAATTCCAAAAACCTAACCGTTTAAAAAAACCTAAAACCAAAATATTTTATTATTGTCGAAAATTTCGAAAAATTAAATTTTTGCTGAGTTGTGTTCGACAAATGCAGTCTTTATTCCCTCTAACAAAATTACGTGAGATCACCAGTTCTCTTATTAAAAATAAAAAAACACCAGTTTTATTTGATCGAAATTGGACTATTTTTGGATCTTTTATTTTATTTGCTTTTACATTTTGAGTTTTAATATGAAAACTGTTGATCTTACGTACATTTTTTAAAGGGAATAAAGACTGCATTTGTCAAGCACAACTCAGCACAAGTTTGAGTTTTTCGGAATTTAAATAAATAATATAATATTTTGGTTATTGGTTTTTTTTCAACTGTTAGGTTTTTAGAACAACTTTTCTTTTCGCTCTAGTAAGAATTTGTCGATCTAGTAAAAGAAAAAAGTTTTTAAAACATTTTGCCCGTAATTTTTGATATTTCAAACAACCGTTTACGGCGCAAATAAGCGCAAGTCTAGCACAAAATAGTACCACTTTCACTTTTTCGAAAAAATAAGTTTGCGGATGTAACTTCCGTGACATCAGAAAAACGTAGGTTTTTGAACATCCTACAAGGTTATCATAAAAACCTTTTGAATTTTCCAGGAAAATCGAAATTTTAAATTTTGATGGCCCAAAAAATACTGAAAAATCAAAAGTTCATTTTTCGGTCAAACTACATTAAAAATAAAAAATTAAATTTCTGGATAAACGACACAAGGTACAGGAAAAAATTAATATAGACAAAGGTTGTTCACCCCCAAAAGTATATAAAAATTGGTTATAAATAATTCTTGTATAGGACGAGTAGATTTTCATTTCATTGTAGAAAATAAAATTGGTTATAAACTTTTTTTATCAAAATATATTAAAAATAAAGAATTAACTTTTTGTAAAAAAGGATAAGAGCGACAATAATATTTTATTTAACAAAATTCTTCGCCTAAATTATATCTATAATTTTGATAGGAGGCGCAATTTTTTTTCTGAAGCAAAAATGACATTAAAAATGAACAAATTTAATTGTTGAAAAAGGAAGAAGCATGAGAACAAAATTGACAAAAGTCATTCGCCCAAGGAAGATCTGAAAATTTGTTATTATTCTTTTTTGTAAAGGGCATGTAGTTGTGGTTTTAACCTTAAGAAATTACATTAGAGGCAAAAAATAAATAAATATTAAAAATAAAAAAATAAAAAAATAAATAAATTTTAGTTATAAAAACAAGAAAATGAAAATACTTCTGTTTCAATATAAATAAAAATTATGAATTGTGATGATATACATTGATTGAAATAATACATTTTTCAGGGTAGCTGAGAAGAAGAAGTTTTTTCTGAAATATTTAGTTTTGCTTTGTCTTTTTAGTTATGAATATATAATAAGTGAACTTGAACATAAATAATTTTTAAAATATTATTCTATTTTTTAAAGTAGACTAGGTCTGTAAATGACTTGTGAAAAGTTTGTTTTGAATGACTACAAGATGTTTATTACAAAGCGTAAAACAAAAATTTGGAATTGTACATATTTTGATATCAGCCACCCCAAGAGAAATATATAAAAAAATAGATTGTTCTAATATATTTTTTTCAAATGTTTATTTATTATTGTTTAATATATAAAAAGTAAAACCAAAGTCAAAAACTTCAGAAAACTGCAACTTTCTAGCATTTATCTAAGAGAATACAGTTATAAAAAATAATAAATTGATTAAAAAAATATATTTGTTTAATTTATATTAATTATTAATTTGCTAAATGAAAAGTGGAGCAGACCTTAAAATTTTCAGACAAAACCACAACTATTGGGCATTAAATTAATTATTAAGTAATTTCATGCGGAAAAAAGACTAAAAAAATTCAGAAACAACCGCAACTTTCTACCATTAAACAAAGAGAATATTATAAATGATAATAATAATGTATATACCATTTGTTGAAAATCCAATTATTTCATTAGAAATTCATATTTTCTAGTTGGTATTTTTTTTGTAGAAAACTATTTTTTTGCTAAAAATTCGTTTTCTTTTGGTTGAAAATCTTTTGTTGAAAATTTATTTTTTACATTCTCATCAGAGAAAGTATTAGATTTGCCTAAAGTTTCACCCACCCCTCGCCCGTTTTTGTCAAATTTTGTTATTAAAGATTCAGCAATTCAGTTAAATATTCATGACTTTGATTGAAAATTCACGTAATTTTTGAAAAAATAATTTTTGTGTAGAAAATTAAAGTTCTAGGTTAAAAATTCATCTTTCAAGTGGAAAATTCAACTAATTTATTGAAAATCCATTTCTTTTATTGAAGAATAATCATTATAGGCAAAAATTTATCTGTTTGTTTAAGAATGTAAATATTTTGTTAGTATTTTGTTATCCTTCTTTAAGGTCTATTTTGTTAAAATCATTCTTGGTTGAAATATCAAATATTACATTTATCGTTAATAATTAATTTTTTTACTGACCTTCATTAAAAAAAATTTTTTTTAAAAGTTCTTCAACTTTAACGTACGCAGTTAAATTCTAAATTTTAAACTACCAGTTTCCCACAAAATAGTTAAACTTTCAACGAAAGAGATGAATTTTCAACTAAATATATGAATCTTCCACAAAAAAGTGGTTCAACAAAATTTTTTAAATCAAATAGTTGAATCCTCACAAAAAAAGATTAGTTTTTAATAGAACAGTTGCTTTTTATCGAAGAACTTAAAAATTTCTACTAAAAAATTGAATTTTTCAATAAAAAAGACAAATTTAAGGAAAAGATTTTAATTCTCATCAAAAATTGGCTAGAAGCTTTAAAGATTTGGTAGAAAATTCATGTTTTCAGTTGAAAATTCATTTTTCCGTGTAGAAAATGTATTCTTTTATTAGAAAATTTACTATGTTGTTAAAGTCATCATTTTTGGTGGAAACTTTAATAGTTTTAAATAAAAATCATTCTTTTGTATTTAAATTTCATATTTTATGGTAAAAAAGCCATCGTTGGTCAATCGTAATTTTTCCCCTATGAACAGGCTCGCCTAGGTGATTGAAAAGGATCCCCATGAACGGGCTCTCCTGCTATGCATGATTGTGTGGCCCACACAGCGACCAGGAAATAGAACTCAGTTAGTATGGTGACCTGCGAAGGAGTATTTATTGAATGTCTCGCTCAATGCGACCAAACCAATATCAAAAGAAGAAGGAGAAAGGGAGGTGGCGGATGGGGAAATGGGGTTGGGTTTTAACGAGTCTAACATAACCCTTTCCACCCAATCTGTCTGTCCGGTAAGCCAAACTCAGACAGCGGCTGTGCTCTCAGCTCTTCTGGGAGCTGAGGGATTGATGGTCTCTCTGAATGAGGCTATGAAAACCAGAGCAGCTAATTAGTTCCCTAATAAGAAGAAACGTATATACGGTTCCCTGAAATGGAGATCGAATATGCAAGTGCAGCAGGCTAGTGGAGTAGCTGCGTTACCTAGAACATCGGCGATTACAACACCGATAACCAGCACTGAGGTTCAGAAGCAATGAAGGGGCACATATTGCACCCCACCGGGGGGTGAAGGGCTCATCCTGTGAAGAGACAAGCTTCAAGAGTTCGAAAGGCTGGAGAGACACACTGTTAGAATGGGAAACTCGAAGAGCTTCACAGGGAAACCAGAGAGAGAACTGGAAAAACGGTGTAAATGTGAACCTCATTTACGACAATGAGGGATGAATATAAGAGTGCGAGGGTCAGTTGGACGCTGAAGTACTTCTGTCCTAACAAGTCTCCCGGTCCGGATGGCCTTTATCCAGTCTCCTTACAGAGGGCTGATGAGATCAT
>JAWWLR010007378.1:0-11764 GCA_035041075.1 Acraspis erinacei
AAGCCGTAGCGCACCGATGAGAGCGGAGCTCTCGGATATGGCGCCTTAAGTTGTAGTGGTAAGTGTAGGGGGTTCTTTCCGTTGAAGCATTCCCACTGCTCAAATACTGGCTTGCAGAGTATGTTATAATCGCGCGTCCTGTAAAATTTAGCTTTGACGCATTAGGTCCCTTTTCTTGCGGACGGTCACATATTGTGAACCAAATTGATCCACTAATAATAACTAATTTCTTGAATAATTTGAATAATTTTCACCTTATATTTCTCTTTAAATTTCGAATTGCATTTCTGAAAATTTGATTAATTTATTTTTTTATTTTACCTTTTAAACTAATTTCAGAAAAAACTCAATAACATTTATAATTCATTTTGAGAAGTGAATTCAGATATTTACATATTTTACGTATGCTAAATGAGTTGATGGCACTAAAAAAATACATAAATTGTACTTTATAAGATACCACTGTAGTGGCACCACAAACTGAGCAAATTTTGAAATTCGTCTAGTAGAATATAGTATAGTTAGAGTTATCAGCTGAAACAGAACGCGCATAAATTATAATAAAATTGTTATAAAATTGAATTACATTATTTATAGATTACGCCTTATGATAAAGCATAACATTAAAAAATTACTGAAATACATTTTAAGTATATTAAAAAAGTCAATAACAAATAACCTCAATTAAGTGTAAAATATTGTTACTTATTACGCATTATAATAATTTATAAATAAAATTAAATAATCATTCATTTAAAAATCTTATTAATTTTACTTCATTATCAGCGATCGATAAACGACCTTGATTAATAAAATAAATTTTTTATATTAAGGAACAATAGGGAATTTACGTAGAATGACCATTCTGTAAACAATATGAATATTTTTATTTTATTACGAGAAAAAATTGAAGTATTATAGATAATATGATAATAATAATTCATTACAAAATAACAGCTGTTACTAGAAGTAATAGTAAAAAGTCATAAATCGAAATAATTATCAGTGATTGATAAAAATAAAAGTCTACCTTTTTAGTTCTATTAATTTTATTCTTAAACAAGTAGTGACCCTGTGACTTACCAAATAGAAATGAAATCTCGACAATAATAATCTCAACATCATGGATCTCGATAACATGGTCTCAACTAATGTAGGTTAGGTGTTTTTATCAGTATTTGACAGTAACGCGTTACCATAAAAGTTACTTTTGTAGTAACGATAACGCTTTATTTTTGTTAAAGAGTAGCGGTAGCGGTAACGCGTTACAGTTTTCTGGTAACGATAATGTAAAGTAACGCACGTTACCGGTCGTTACTTCATAAAATGTTTTAATACGTTTAGAATTACATACATTAAATGTTTTAATGTCAAGAAAACCAATCAGATGATGTATATTCTTACTTACCTGCATACATTTTCTCATCTAAAGAAATTATTTATCCGGTAAGATACGGGATTTCCGAACATTGCATCTATTTAGCGACTGTTCAGTAGATTGTTCCAAAAAACACAACTATCAGGCATTATTATAGATGAAGATAGTCACGAGCAAGAATAATTTGTGTAAATAATTATTTTTGCTGGAAGAGACCACAAAAAGTTTAAATTAGCGTCGAAATCTCGCAAAACCAATTTCTTCATTTATGGGGTCTTTTGGGATGCTATAAAAGACTTATGGGGGTGATATTTAAAAAGTGATATTTTATTTATATTCTTTGGCTAATTGTGAAGGGAAATGTTTAACTCCAACTCCATTTAGCTCATATTGAGGATTCTGAATAAAATATAAAAATACATCTTTTTTCCTACGGTATTCATAAAAATGAGAAAAAAAATGTTGAATGCATTTTTGGACAATCCTACTGTTTTACACAGACGGATTGATACTTTTAGACCAAATACATCTTTTCTAATACATCTTATAGACAAGTTAAGTATTTTTTAAATTACGTTACCTAACTGCAAATATAATATTCAGTTTTAATACAATTTTCAATGAAAGGTACCAAATTTTTAAGATTCTTTTTGGACATTCAAATAACGTATTAAATATTGAATTTAAAAAAGTAACGGCAAGGTAGCGCGTTATTTTCTCAGTAACGGTAATGGTAACGCGTTACATTAAAAAAGTCACGGTAACGGTAACGCGTTATCACTCTCACCTTCGTTCCTTGTGAACTATGCGCCCATGTGTGCATCTAGTGTATATGCGAGACATGCATATACTGGGCTCGTGGTCCCCAAAGGTCGAATGTGGTTAGTGCATGAGCATTTCACCGTTTTTCCTTCTTTAAAAAAAAAATAACAAAAAACACTAGCATCTGGGTGAACGCAGAATGGTAGGTTCAAGTCGGGGTAAGCCAATAAGGCGATGGAAACAAGTCCGTTTACAGAGTCTAGAACGCTTCTTCCTGCTCGTCACCCCAAGAAAAATTATAATCTTTCTTGGTTAGACGAGTGAGTGGCTCCTTCGAATCTTCTCACTTGTTTGACATTTCTGGGTCTAGGACATTCAAATATGGAGCGGACCTTGCCATCGCATATGACGATTACGTCATATAAATAGGCAAACACGTGTGGTCCTATATCCGGGGTGATGACTTTGTCCATCAACCGTTGAAAGGTTGCTGGAGACCTATTAAGACCAAACGGCATGCGTTTCAATTGGTACAGCCCTTTTCTAAGGATAGCAAAAGCCGTAATATCCTTACTATCATCACTCAGAGGAATTTGGTGATAAGCCTTGTTCAAATCTGGGGTTAAGATTTATCGACGAGAATTTAAGCTGTCCAGGATTTCCGCCGTAAACAGAATCGGATACTCATCTTTCTTCGATACCTCATTAACCCGTCGAAAATCAATACGTGGACGGTAATTACCGTCCGGTTTACGGGCCGTTACCACCGGGCTGCACCACTCGCTATTTGAGGGCTCAATTAAGCCTGCAAGAATGTTAGAAAATCAGCGGTCCTTTCGTCGCGAGCCTGATAACGTGACCCATGTATCCTCGTTAACAAGTTTTCTGCACTAGTCCACGGTTTCACAGTGAGACCTAGTTTTAGAGTACTGCCTGGGAGGGGGCATAGTCCCTGTTGAATAACTGGGATGTGCAAAAATGGTTAAATACGGTGGCAAGGCGGAGTAAGGCATCACCATGGTGGCCTGCTGAATGGAGGGGTTAAGTCTCATGACCCATAATTATTATGATCGAATTTCATCTCCATTAAAAAAAATATTTTAATTGTTAAACCAATCAACCAACTTGAAATTTTGTCCGTTTATCCTTGACACTTCTAGAAGGATAAACAAACTATTTTTAACTGACCATTACTCATTATTATTAAATTAAGGTATGTTTCATAGAAGTTATATTAAGGTTATTTCAGTGTTAACCCAATGACACATCAGTTTTGTCTGTGTATCTTTGTTACATTAAAAGGATAAACAAGCAATTTGCATTCTCACTAATGAGTCCCAATTAATATTTTCGAAAAAGTTAAAAGTATGGAAGAACTCTACGCCACTTGTTAATAATGACATACACAAAAGTTCCGAAAACTTGAACCTGAAAAGGTATTCGGATTCATTAATTTGTTCTGAATTAAGTCAAAGTGAAGTTTATTTTCTTTCAAACATTATTCTAATTTAGTTGTTTTCCACAATTCTTTCATTTTACTATTTTTCATTTACCTATTTTCCAAAAAAACTTTTAGCGAAATTTTAATCTGATTTTTTTTTCAGGTCATTTAAATTTTATTGTATCTTGAGTTTAATTGTACTTTATATTAAGATTTACGTGATTCTCAAACAAATGGTTGCTTACAAATTATACGAACTTAATCTCCAGTCAACTTTGTGTCCAATTATTTTATTTTCTCAATTTAATTTTGGCCATCTCTTGATGGAGGCTGAGTTGAGATTTTGTTATTCTCGTTTCAACTCAGGTTAATGATAGTTGCCTGTTTATCCGTGGTTCATCAAAAGGGATAAACCAACCATTTATCAGGCTGGATAATTTTTTTATTAGTTGAAGACTCTTGTCACTCTCAAGTATTGGGGAACCGGAAATTAATTTCAATTCATTCTAAAATTAAAGCAATTCTACCATTTTTACAAGGCTGATGTTGTTCAACTTAATTTAGTTGGTCAGTTTTGTAACAATTCTGGAACAGTGTTATAAGTAAAAAAAATTGTTAGAACAATTCAGGAACAGTGTTACAAAGTAACCGTGTTCTGTAATAATTCCGTAACAAATATGTAACAGTATTAACATGCAAATTTGTTCTGTAATCATTCTGTGACAATTCTGGAACAGTGTTATAATTCAGCAAATATCGTAGCACTGTTACAAATATGTTACGGCACTATCACAGAATAATGGTACTCTGTAAGACTGTGCCTAAACTGTTCTAAAATAATTTTTGCTGATAACACTGTTCAAGAAATGTTACAGAACAAAATTACTTTATAAGCCTGTTACGTGTTTGTTAGGGGGCTATTACAGAATATGACTATTACAAAATATTCTGCGAGGCGGGAATCTTGTTATCCCCATGCATATATTTGCAAATGTGACAGCGCGTACGCTTGACCGTAGTGCAATGGAAGAGCCTCGCTCTGGAGGAACGGCCTTGTTCATCACGGTAGCCTCTACGCCGGGTAAGTATGCTTCTCGCTACGGCAGAACCACGGTATAAGGCAGCAATATTCAAATCTTCAAATTGTAAATCAAATATTTTTGTCTCAAATCTTTTACCCATGAATCATGATTTATGATTTATATTATCATGAGTATTAGACATATGAATATATGAACTTATTTATTAAAACTAGGATAAAATAATTATTTTTTGAACATAATACATAATAGTAAATAATACAGGGTATCAGAATTTGGTTAATTTTCCATGAAGGTTTGGATGAAGTTAGTGTTTTTCGCCAGAAATTTACAACGGAAGTTACAACGGAAATAGTTATTTTTAATAAAAAATTATTAGACTTCAAACAAGATAACAAATTGTTGTACAATTAGAGGTTCAAGTAACGGTTTTCAGTAAAATGTTGATAAAGATTACAAAGAATATTAACATTTTTAGGACGTTTTAAGATTTTTTTAACATAAATTGTCATTTATGTTATTAATTGATAAAATCGGTAGGAAATTATAGAAAAATATTGGAGGCAAAATGTCAAACATGTGTTTCGTCAAAACGCCATTATTTCTCGGTACTTTAATTTCTTTTTTAATTTTAATTTTTCTTTGTTATTTTTTCTTCATCACTGTTCTGTATTGGTTACAGAACAGAATTCTAGAAATGTTACAGATCAGCATAGTAACAGCGTTACCGAACAGTGTGACGTTCGTGTTCTATTCTTGGAACACGTGTGGCATTCTTGTCACATAATAGTTCTATATAGGTCAACTTACTAAAATTATAAAATCAGTAATGAACCCATCCTCTCAATTGAACCTTCTCGATTAAGAATCTGTAAACAGTTTTTTTAAATTTCTTTCTTTTTTGTATTACACTAAATTATAGGTAAAATTGCAGGAAAAAAAGAGACTATGAAATAAATTGATTAGTATGAACGTTCCAATTAATTCGTCGTGAAGGTTCCATAATAATACCTAATGAAAAGAAAATATAATTGATAATTGCACAATTTTTCATTAACTTAACTAACAAGAATAAGAGTGAAAACTTTCGAAACAAAATTAAGCAATCTAAAATAATGTTATATGAAGGACTATAATGTGCAAGATCATTTCCTACATTAAGATAATTGTCTTACGGAGAAAAAGGTCTAGTTGAGCCAATTTGATGAATCAAGTAACGCGCGTTTGGTAAATTTAAGGCCGAAGTTTCATTGCTCCTACTCAATGTCTTTTAAGTAGTCTAGTAGATTTTACCGATACTTTCGTGGAACCTTTTCTCCTATGAGGCTATATTTGAAGGAACGTAAACTTTGCTTTTCTTCAGTGTCGCCGCCAGGTTGTTTTAAAGATAATTCTTCAGGCTATGCGATTTCTTCGTAAAATATGAAATCATACTTTTCACCAGTGTTTAATAAACGAACTTTACTTTTATTGTATTGCATACATTTTCAAACCTATCCCGAAGATACTAATAACTTACTTATTTTTGTTTTTTACAGGAGTTTTCTTTGTTCGGTCATATCGTGACTTTGGACCTTGAGTTGGGTTAATTGTTTCTCTGGCGGACCATAGTCCGGTCAAGTACTGCGAACGTAAAGTTTAGGAAAACTTGTAAGCGTCGTCTATCTCTGCAGGGTCGCGTCGGAGAGTCTTCACTTGTTCGTGAGTAGTCAAACGTAGGAGTTATCCTTTTTGTACTCTTTCTCATGTGCGCTTGACGCATTGACAAAGTGACCTAGTTTGTATTTAGGTTATATGGAGATCCTTCTCGCTATGTTTTGTGCCTCGTCACATTTTGGATTACGGTTGTGTGGTGTCTAGCTGTACCTTCTCCTGTGGCGGATCGTCGTTGTGATCACTTAAGTGTGAAGTGCTACCGCAAGAGTCTCGTATGACAGAAATTGAGCGAATACATACGCGTTTCAAGGGTAGTGCTTCGGGAAGCGATACACGCAGTATTGTTGGACAGCGACACGCGTCTGTAGCAAAAATTTGGGAAGAGGTTCGCGTGACGCATGCTGAATTCATTGTGAAGGAAAGTGCCACTACCGATCCTTGCATGGTCGATAACGTGTTCGCTCAGATAGGAAATGCATACGAATCCCTTTAAGACGAAATTCTGCGAGGTCTGGATCCATTCGACACTTCTTCAATAAATACTCGCAGTCAGGCTCAGGGGAAGGTGGACAGGGACAAATCGGTCATGTATCCTTGCAGTGCGAAACTACCCACATTCGATCTTCCGAAATGTTCAAAGACAGGGAGAATTTTTGTGATTTGTTCTCCTCTCTTGTTCACGATCATCCACGACTAAGCAACGTGACTAAGTTGCATTGCCTGAAATCATGCCTCAGAGGTTCCGCGGTCGAGTTACTTAAGGGCGTGGCTACGACTAATGTGAACAACTTATCAACTTGGCAGGCTTCGAAAGGGTAATTTTTCAACCCTCGCTTGACTGTAAATAATCTTTTAACTACCTTATTGGATTTGCCACATTTCAAAAGGGAGTCTGCGGAGGAGTTGCGTGCATTAAGCGATGAGGCTAAGCGTATCGTACGCGCGCTGACAAACCTTGAAATGTCTGTGGAGCATTGGGGAATACGTCTATTAGTCTAGGGAATCGTTAAGCTGTCTCAAGTGCTTCGGCAGCCTCAACGGATATAAAAATACTGGATCGTTTTCCCAGTTTTCATGATTTCACAGAAATCCTCGAACAATGCTCTCATGCACTCTGTATGATTGCTGTTGACACTGAGATCAATAATAGGCCCGTCCCAACTCATTCAAAATTTGGGGCAAATCCCAAACGTATTTTGCATTCCAGTTCCAGTTTTAATACGCATGGTAGATCAGCCCTGCTGTGCCCAATCTGTAAGGGTGTAAAGGTTTGTGTTTTAATTGTTTGGGTAACCATCGTTCAAAACATTGTCAATCTAGGAATAGGTGTTCAACGTGCAGAGAAAAACATCATTCGTCGATTCACGACGCATCCCCGAAACGAGTAAGGCCTTTCGCGAATCGCAATAAGAGGGCTGATCTCTCTATTGAGTATCAAGCTCCCTAATACAACAAGTATAATGATCCAAAGACACTCCGTGTTTCGCGCTACGGCTCAGGTCATGCTTCTCGGCCCTAGAGTAATTCCAGTACGTGTACGCGCTATGCTCGATCAGGGTTCGGAAGTTTCATTTATTACTGAGGCCATGGCGCAATTACTCGAACTTCCCAAGCGCCGTGCAATTATTGCCCTCACTGGCTGCTGTAATTCTGCCACGTCTTAAATCACAACTTCCTTCCAGGAAACCGACGAATTTTTATTCTGTTCTGTTTGAAGATATTAATTTACCAGATCCTCATGGGATATTGTGTTTGTCTGGATCATTTCAGATCTTAGACGAGGGCTTCCAATAAAAGCTTTAACGCTTTTGGGCTGTGGAAGAGGTGGCTGCTCCTATAAAGAAAGTGAAAGCAGAGGATGAAGCCTGTGATCAAATTTATTCTGATAAGCATTCTCGAAACGTTGAGGGACAGTATACAGTTCGCCTCCTTTGAAAGACACAACCTCCACCCTCTTCTATGGAAACCCGGCGGGTAGCCTTAAGCTCACTCTCAAATACTCGTCGTCGTTTCCTCAGGGATCTTCAGCTAGCAAAAGCTTATCAAAACTTTATGAAAGAATATGAAGAATTGCGTCACATGGAGAAAATTCCAGAAGCCAAACTAGATAACACGCATGCAGGCCCCACTCTTCAAAGGGATATTTGCTTAATACTTCGAAATTGGCGAAAGTGTCGATACGTCTTCACCGCTGATATAGTAAAGTTGTTTCGCCAAATTCGCGTATATCCTGATGATCAAGATCTGCAGAGAATTCTTTGGTCTCCTTTATCTGAGAAACACCCGATGTTCTATCGCCTGACAACGGTTATTTACGGGACTTCTTGTGCTCCCTACTTAGCCATTCCTACCCTGACTCAATTAGCATCAGATGAATGTCATAGATTCCCTCTTGGAGCAAGTTGCATCAGGCATCATACTTATGTGGAAGATATATTCGCGGGAACGGATAATCTTGAGCTTGCGATAAAAAGACAAGACGATTTATGTGGAATTTTACATTCGGTTGGAATCAAGCTGGGCAGGTGGGCGGAAAACCAACCTGAGCTTTTGCATCAACGCGATCACCTAAACAAAATCGATAAGCATATTGCCTTGAAGGAATCAGTCAAGACTTTGGGCTTGCGTTGGTATCCAGCGTCAGATACGTTTGGAATTAGTATCACTGAAATGAAACCTGCCGTTGAGCACACTAGCAAAAGAGCTACCCTATAAAGAATATCGCAATTATTCGATCCTCTCGGCTGGCTTTCTCCTATCACAGTCACTGTCAAAATCTTAATGCAAGATCTCAGGATCCTAAAATGTGAATGGAATTTGCCTCTAACTGAGGAAATCATTGAACGAAGGAATAATTACTGCAATTCAATTACATCTCTCTCAACTCTTTCTATCAGTCGCTGGTTGGGAGACTCTCTAGACTTTGAAGCTCAACTTCACGGATTTGCTGATGCTTCGTCACGTGCGTATGCTGCTGCTGTATACCTAAAACTTCCAAGGAACGAAGGCCCTCGCAAGGTCTCACTCCTAAGGGCAAAAACCAAGGTCAATCCTGTGAAAACCTGGCACGACAGTCAAATCGTCCTTTCCTGTTTACGAAAGCACCCGTGTCATTGGAAAACCTTCGTAGCGAACCGCATGTCATTCATTCAAACTGAGTTGCCCTCGGCTGAATAAAACTATGTGTCGACTAAAGAAAACCCAGCAGAACTGGCGACCCGCGGAGCAAACCATTCAATCCTCAGCAATCTGATTTATGGTGGAATTGTCCCAAATGACTCATCCTTTCTCAGAAGAAATGGCCTAAGCAGCCAGACGCTCGGAAAGTGCTGCACATTCAAGGCCCGGAAATTTAACCGAAAATTCTAAATCGATATTCAAGTTTAACTCGGCCGCCTTTCTTACCGCATCAGAGATTGATGACGCTCGCTTCACGATTATTTGTTTTGTTCAAGCATAACATTTTTCTTCAGAAATCGCATTGTTAAATTCTGAGGGATCTTTATTTCGAAATGGGTATTCAAAAAGAAAATAGGAAAGGAGGGGCAAATAAAATTCAAAGCAAGACTGGTGATCAGAGAATTTAAAGATAGAAAAGAATATGAGCTAAAAGAAACTTATGCACCAGTAACAAGACTGCCAGTAGTTAGATCAGTATTAGCAATCATAAATAAGTATGATTTAGAATCAAGGCAAATGGATGTGAAAACTGCATATTAAAGCGGTATTTTAGAGGAAGAAATATACATAGAAATATCAGAAGGGTTAGAATGTAAAGAGGAAGAAAGAAAAAACAAAGTGTGTAAATTAGAAAAAGCAATTTACGCACTTAAAACTAGTGGGAAGAGATGGAATAAACCATTTTCAGAGGAAGTATTCAAATTAGGTTTAGAGAATGATCTACATGAACCATGTTTATTCAAATGGAGAAAAGAAGGGGAAATGGCGTTATTAGTCTTATACGTAGACGACATTTTAGTAGCCAGTAATGACAGAAAAGTTAGAAGAAATAAAAGAAAAATTAGGAAATGTTTTTGACATGAAAGATCTGGGAGAACCAAATAATTTTATAGAAATGACAATTATGAGTGACAGAAAAAGCAAGGAACTGAAAATACAACAGAAGGATTATTCGATGAAAACATTAGGAGGTTCAACATGGAATATAGCAAAGCACAAAATACACCAATGGTAATCAGACAAGTATCTAATAGAGAAAACAGAAAAAGACAAGTAGAACAAACTGGAAAAGACACCGAAAATATGATCCACGTACCATATAGAGAGGCAATAGGAAGCTAACTTTATTTAGCAGGGGCCACGAGGCCAGATATTGTTTATGCAGTAAACTATCTAGCTAGAAGAGAACTAAAACCAACTGAAGACGATTGGAAAGATGTCAAAAGAATCCTCAGATATTAACAAAGTAGATGCAATGACAGATGCAAGTTTGAGAGATTTAGAAGATTCTGCTTCGAGAGGTGGATTCGTGATAGGACTGTATGGAGATCCAGTAGCTTGGAGAAGCCATAAACAGGCATACGTCACGTTGTCCACTTTCCAGGCAGAATATCTTGCAATGAGTGACGCATGTCAAGAGCTAGTCTCGTTAGATAAAGCAATCAGAAATGTGTTAGGTAAAACACTATACCCTGTGTACATTTGGTGTAAGTCCGCTGATGAATCTACACAAAAGGATGATAGTCATAGGCTCAAAAACTTCGATGATGATTTAGACAATATTATAAAAAGTTTAGAAGTCAGGGGAAAATCTGGGAGAAAAATGCATATGGTTGAAACTCATGGAGATTACATTAACTCATGTGTAGAAAAAGGAATTGTTAGAGTAAAGTGGATATCAACTAAAGAAAATGTAGCTGACATTATGACGAAACCGCTTCCCATAGACGCGCACAAATATCTTAGCCAAAAATAAATGAATTTAGAAGAATAATTAAAATAAGGGTACTCAAAACATTCAATCAAACATTTTATTTTATTTTTTACAGATAAATAGAAGGAAAAAACTTGAAGATAAGGAAGAAGAACAAGAAGAGAATTTAGACAACGAATTTAGAGTGAAGACAAAATTAGATGGAAACTTAAAGGAAAATTCGACGATAACCTAAGATGTAAAATTAAGAAAATTTATATGAATCTAAAGTTTAATGTTTAGTTTAAGATTCATCACATGTAAACTACGAAGTAATAATTAAGTTAAAATAGTTTAATATTTAGTTTAAGATTCATTATTTGTAAACTACGAAGAATTAGTTAAGTTAAAATTTATTAAGAAAAGTCGATGGAGGGAGGGAGGGTTAGAAATTGCTCCATCGATACGTCCCTGCGGATGTGTGTAGGAATCAGGGGTATGCCACGACCCATTCTGTAGTATAAAAATGTGTGCCCAGCGGTAGTTACTGCATAATCCCTAACTGCAACAATCAGTACAAAGGAAAAAAGTCAAAGAAGGAAAAAATCCATTTC
>JAWWLR010007384.1:0-11764 GCA_035041075.1 Acraspis erinacei
CCAACAATTCAACTCCTAATTTTCCTTACAAGCTGCCCTTTTCTATGGAATAATTGAACTCTCTCCCTCTCAATGCAACAACTAAACTCGTGTAATTAAAAACAAATGTAATTCATTCCACTTATGACCAATATATTAAATTACTAAACCTCTTTCTCTCAGTGTTTCCTCAACTCGTTGTTTCGGCTAAGTCTGAGCAGTCAATTAACACTGTCTGCTCGGATGATCGTTCACCAGAAACGAGGATCACTTTCAGAAAATAAGTTAGGCAAGTGACGTAAATATTAATTATTTTTATCCTACAGAACTGAAATCTTATTCAACATTACTATTTTTGCAGGGTCCTACCTCAGGGAAGACATATTTTAAACCTGGTCTACCTGCTTTACTTCTTCTAATGATGAGAACTTCAAAAATCGATTAGCGTATTCTAAGTTTAAGTTACGAAAACAAGTTACCAGAGAAAAATGTTTTGTTAAATATCTAGACTACCGAATTCCATTTTTAAAATAACGAGACCTCCGAAAAACCATGAGAGTTTCTTAAATTTCAGTTATGAAGACAAATTCACGGACAAAGATAAATTTCGAACACCTAGACTTTCATCAACGCCACTACCGTCATTCTGTTTTTAATAGTGATGCTAGTATGCCCTGAAGTTGTGCTTCTCAATTTTTATTGATGATCTAGAGCGAATCATGTTCAGGTGAAATCCTAGATCGAAATAGCCGCAACACTTTAATAAGCCGAGTTTTAAATGTGATTGAATAAAGAAAATATCGTTACCAATACGAACAATTTAATATTTTTTTGATTTAAAAAGATATTTCTTGTCTCGAGAAAATGTTCTAGTTTCAGATGAAGAAAAACGTTGCTTTTTTAACACCCTACACGATTGTCATAACAACTTTTCGAATATTCTTGAAATAAATAAAACTCATATTTTTATTGAACAAAAAATAATGAAAAATCCAATATTTTATTTTGCGCTGAAACTGTACCATATGTGAAAAAAATATTTTTTTAAATAAATAAATTTGAAGGCAAACGACACAAGTTGTAAACAAATTATAAAACAAAAGTTCTTTGCCTAATCCTGATCTGAAATTTTTTCGCGAATCGTCTTTTATAGTATTTTATAACATTAGAAATTGAATTCAAGAAATTCAAACAATTGAAAGAATTCATGAAATTCAAGGAATTTGTGGTATTCAAGGGAATTACGGAATTCACGGACTTCAACGAAATTACTGCATTCAAGGAATTCAAGATATGTATGAAATTCTAATAATTCACGGAATAAAGGAATTTCTGAGAATTCAAGAAGTTCGTAGAATTCAATGAAATCAGCGAATTGAATGAAATCGTGGAATTCATTGAAATGCAGGAAATCAAGGAATTCATGGAATACACAGAATACGCGAATTTCGTGGAATTCAAAGCATTCACGGAATTCAAGAAATCCCTGGAATTCAAGGAATTCATGGAATATAAGGAATTCATGGAATACAAGGAATTTATAGGATTCAAGAAATTAATGGAATTCTCAGAATGCACAGAATTTAAGGAATTTCCAACATTCATAAAATCCAAGTAATTCATGAATTTGAAAGAATTGATGAAATCGAAGGAATTTGCGAAGTGCAAGTAATTTTTTAATTTCAACGAATTCATGGAATGCAACAAATGACGGCACTCATATTATTCACTGAATTCATGGAATTCACGAAAATCGTGTAATTGACGATATTCATGAAATTCATGGAATTCAATGAAATTGTAGAATTCATGGACTTCGTATAATGCACGGAATTCAAACGAATTTACGCAATTAATTGAATTCACAGAATCATTACAGAATTTCACGGAATTCAAGAAAATCATTGAATTCACGAAACTTGTTAAATGTTATGAATTCTGCCAATTTCATGAATTTCATGAATTTGATGAATTTGGTGAAACCCTCAAATCTCGAGAATTCCCCGAATCTTGTAAATTTTAATTCACGAAATACCCGGAAATCAATGTAATCACGCAATTTCCGGAATGCTTCTATTGTCTTCGAGAGAATTTTTAAATTTCAGTTTTAGATATCAGTAAATCCCGATTAAGGATCAATCATCGATTTGCAGAACTTGACTTTTGCGGAAAGAAATTTT
This sequence comes from Acraspis erinacei, assembly GCA_035041075.1. Lineage (NCBI taxonomy): Eukaryota > Metazoa > Arthropoda > Insecta > Hymenoptera > Cynipidae > Acraspis > Acraspis erinacei. The sequence continues at coordinate 2,160 of JAWWLR010007384.1, forward strand.
TTAGGAAATTTTGGAAACTGCAGGGCTTTAAGAACGAAAATTTAGCTACCTTGATAATTTCCTGAAGGCGCTCTCATTCTATGAAGTAAACCTGTTAGTCCAATTGTTTGAAATACATCTTCCCCGAGAACTTTGTGTTCCTCATTGAAATTTAAGATTCTTGTGCTACTGCAAAGTAAAAATGGCAGTCCAGCTATTCAGATGACACTTCCTTCGAAGAACGAGCCTTCAGAACTAAATTTTGATTCACCCTAACCGTTTTTTCAAGGTCTTGTAGTTCTAGGAAGTAAACCCGGCAATCCAGGTATTCAAAATATATGTTTCCCTAGGAATTTGTATCCAGAACTGAAGTAGAAGGCATTTCCACTTTTTCCAAGGTCTCGTTTTTCTAAAAAATAAACCTGTGAGTCTAGGTATTTAAAACGCATCTTCTTCAAGGAAGGTGCTTTAAAAACTGAAATTTGGTATATCTTGAGACTGTATCCAATGTCTCGTCTTAAAGTAAATATGTATGTACAACTGAAATTTTGTTGTTCTAGGAGGTAAACCGTGCAGGTTTCAAATATATATGTTCCTTTAGGAGATTATATTCAGATCTAAAGTGGAAGGCACCTTAGAAGAGGAAGATTTAAGAAGGATGAACTTTTAACACCTATACTACCTGGATTACTTACTTAGGATTACAATTATTGCCAACGCCATCGATCGCCTTTTTATTGTTTTAATAATTATTTGTTATCTCTAAATGCAACTCTGTGTTCAGAGTAACATTAAAAAAATATCTTCTTTTCGCGGTTTACTTTCGGAACCTCTTGCTATTCTGTTTTTTATACTGATGCTAGCATGACCTGAAATTGTGCTCCTTCAGTTTCGAGAGAATTTTCTGGATCGGAGGAACTTGAATTAAATGTATTCGTACCAATATTTTCTGGATTCGATGATAATTTTTCCCGTACAGATTTGGATCTTCATTATCAAAATCTTGTGGGTTAATCTTTCTGTCGGATTAGATTTTAGACTTTTCCTTGACTTTTATTAGGTTTTGTCATGCTACAGCCTACATTTCATGTAGTCTTCTTATTAATTTTATTGTTTCAAGTGTTTTCGTGAGTTAGCAGTAGTTCGTTTGATGTTTGAGAACTATTTTCCCCAAGCCTAGCTCAGATGAAGTACATTGTGTGCCTTCATGTATGCTTGTGTTATAAAAAAATGTTGCTAGATGTAACCACTCTTTCTATTCCGAATTTTCATTTACGAATTGTTTACAACATTCTGATAGCAAGTGCTGAGATTTTTTAAGCGATCCTTTTGCTTGAGAGTCAAACGTGGTTGTTTTAATTTGCCTAATTATGAGTCATTTTGCTACTGTTCCTAATTAATAACTAAAAAGTTTTTTCCTTGATTTGCTATTACTTCTTTTGGTGGACCATAAATTCAATTGATTTTTCAAATAAAGGCATCGGTTATAGTACCAGCTTGTTGACTTGGAAGGGGTATGGCTGATGTATATTTTGTAAAAATATCCTGGATTGTAAAATGCTTACATTGCCAGATGTTTTTGTAGGAAGTGGACAAACTGTTTCCATAGAAATTATTTCAAACGCTGTACCGAGTGTGTCAGTAATATTCATCAGGCTTTTCTTTGTGAAGCATTATTATTATTTTATTACTCCTTTACGACATCCTACTGCCGAGGAATGTGCTTCTTCCATTAACTGATGTCTGGTAACTTTAGGAGGATATGGTGTTATTCCCAAGCAAATAATAAATTTTATATTTCATTCGGCACATGATGCTTGTAACGCGTTTAATATATCTTCCCATGGTATGTTATTGATATATCGTATTTTTGTCATACTAGATGAGTTTTATTTTTCTGCTAAACTATGTTAACAGAATACGCTTAGCTTGATATTTTTTCATTCTTCTGTATGATTGTCTTTTATTTTGTCCTTTAGTGAGTAATGTAATATGAAATTGCTTACTTTTTAGAATTTCTTTCCGAGTACAATTTTAAGTTTAGTGAATTTTGGCAATTTTTGTCATTTTTCGATAATGCTAGACACAAAATCATTAGGTTCTTATTCACTGGTTCTAAAATATACTTAATGAAATTTCCTGTTAGATATTTGACTACGACATTCTACCATTTTTCTAGTGTTTGTAAATGCGGTGGATACAGAGATTTCAGTCGAGGGTGATCCCAAGGGTGGGCGGTAAACTTCTGAAGCTGTCACCTTTGGATGTATAAGATCATATTACAGTATTTTGTTTTCCTGAGTGGACATTTATATTTTTCATTATAATAGTTATAAATGGTTAGATTATAATTAAATGTTATAAAAGCGACATTTTTGTCTCAGTAATATATAATTAACAATAATTACGAAGAGTAGGATGACAATTTAATATACTTCAGGCCAGAAGGACTAGAGATGTCGAGTAATTATCTTTTATTTCCCGTTCCAGTCCTCATTCCCACTTGATCAATGAAAACTGTAAAAAATATTTGATAAAGATATAAATTTTGTTACAAGAATGAAGATGCTACGAAAAAAATGAAGAAATTCAGGTAAAGGTTCCTTTGGAACTTATATAAACTTTTTATAAAAAGTAATAATATTAAATAAAATATTTCTTCAAATGGTAGCAAAACTAGAATTCCCTCCATTGTTTCCAACGAGAAAAAGAGAAAGAGGTACATATAAAACAGATACAACTAGCAGTACCGCATCATCAATTTTTATGATAAGGGTTCTGAGATTTATGAATAATTTGAAACTCAAATTAAATCAAATGAATTAGAAATGATTCACAATCATTTTCATTTATTATTCTTTGTTGTTAACAATTAAACAGAACCAAAAATTGAAAAAAATGGTGGACGATAAACGGATGTCTCTTATACGTATTTTGTGGTGCTAAATTCGAATCCGTTGAGCTTTTACCTCCGAGCACGTCAGGATTTTTTCGGAATTCCAAAAACGTGATAAGAATGAAGTTTTTCAATGTTTTCGTATATAAAACAAATCGGACATGTCTACTACTTCTATCAAATTCTTATCTAAAAAAAAACAACAAAGCTTGTACCCCAAATCGGAAAACCTTAAACCTACCAACCCATAAAACTCAAAACCACAAACCCAAAACCCAAAAAACCCCTTGTTTTTTTGCATGTTTTTTTTATTCATTCTTGTTTATTTTATTTATTTATGTGGCTATTGTCATTTAGCAGAGTAACGCGTTCGTTTTTTTTCGAGCGATCTACGAATGGCTTTTCTTTGATGACGACTTTTGGTTACACGCATTATGCCCCAGCAGTAGTATCCTAACATGGATTCATCCCAAATTCCTTGCCATCTCTATTAAACGTCTTTCAAGCCTTGATGCACTCTCTCACCCTGTTTCTCACTAAGGTCATCCAAATTTTCAGGGAAGTGTTCAATATGTGAATCTAAAAAGTGTAATTTTAAGTTCACTAAGCAGTTCATATTTTTGAAAGCGGATATCATTTTCTGAACACCTGTTTTGTATTGCGGAGTTTTTCTATTTCTCAAAAAGATGTACTCACCCTTCTGAAACTTTGCCATGCATCCTTTTCTGTATCTGTCATAAGTTATTGAAAATATTCATCTTTAAAAAGATCTCTCATTTGTGGACCATCAAATACGCCTTCATTAATTTTTTGGTTAATGGTTTGGGGGTTCGGTGTTTGTTGGTTTGGGGCTTATGGGTATGGGATTTGTGGGTTTGGGGTTTGTGGATTTGGGGTTTGTGGGTTTGGAGTTTGTGGGTTTGGCGTTTATGAGTTTAGGGTTTATGGGTATGTGATTTCTGGGTTTGGGACTTATGGTTTTGGGGTTTTAGGTTTGGGGTTTATGGGCTTGGGTTTGTGGGTTTGGGGTTTAAGGGTTTAGGATTTGTGGGTTTGGTGTTTGTGAATTTGGTATTTATTTGTTTGAAGTTTGTGGGTTTGTGGTTTGTGGGTTTAGGATTCGTGAGTTTGGTTAAAAATTAAATTGATCTCCTAATTTAGATGTGTAAAGTATATTTAAACGTGTCTATTATTTTCAAAGTATACAAACAATATTGTATTAAACTTAAAAATTAAAATAATTTTTCAATTTAAATATAAAAAAGAATGATAATATTTCTTATTATTTAAAAAAGTAATGAAAAATATTTAAGTTGAGTTAAAGATGAAATTAATCTTGTACTTTAAATCTTAAAAGTGACTACATTAAAAAGTTCTTTTATTTTCAAAGTATAGAAGAAATATTTTGTAAAATTTCAGGATGACATTAATTTTTTAATTTAATTATGAAAAAGAATTTAGATTCAGTCCTTTTTTATTAACTTTGATAGTTAAATTTGCTTCTTTGATTTTGTCTAATACGGTATTTAAATACTTTGAACGGTCGTCAAAATTTTGAGTTACTATTGCAATGTCATTTAAATAACAAAGCACGTTTGGTTTTAAATTTGGAGTAATAATTTTGCCTACCAGTCTCTGGAAAGTCGCTGGATTGTCGGTAAAACCAAATGGCATACTTTTCAATTGGTACATGCCTTTTCTAGTGCCTGTCAATACTGTGATTGCTTTTCAGATTTCTTCTAATGAAGTTTGTAAATAAGCTTATTTTAATTCAACTTGCCATATACATTCGGTTGGCCTTAGTGTATACCGAATTTCTCGCATCAGGGTTATTGGTGACAAGTATTTTTTTGTGACTTTATTTCTATTATTTTCTGTTCTAATAATTTATCTATTATTTGGTAAATTATTTCTTTTATTTTTGAGCTCACGTTGTAATATCGTTGTTTAATTAGATTTCGGCCCTTCAGATCAATTTTGTATTATGAGAAAAGAGTTGCCCTATGCTGTTTTTCAAAATAAAACTTTATTTTGTCATCTAAAATTTTCCCTAATTGTGATTGTTGGCTTTCGCCAATTTTTACAATGCCTTCACAAATCTCCGGTGAAGCATTATTTTGTTCGTCCATTTTGGCCAACCTATCTAAAATATTATTTGATTTGACCGTTTATTTTTTAAATGAAGCCAGTGATTTCTCTTATGTATTTCTGACATCTAATTAGCTTCTTGTGATTCCATTTTTTGTTTTTCGATCAGGAACCTTCTTTATTTTCCCAATGATCAGAAACGCTATCTTTATATGTATTTTCATATTTTGTATTGTAAACAATTTTTCCTCAATTATTTTTCTTATTTCTCCTCCTAATGCTAGGTTTGCTTAAAGGAAACGAGTCTTCTATTTTTGTGTCATCACTAGTGTCTTGGGTGGGGAATCTCTCCACTGTTTGGAAATTGTTTCTTTTGGAGATGCTCATTAAGCCTGGGATATCCTTTGTAGGATTTGTCACAGAAATATGGGCGTTTTCAGTTTTCTGGGATTGGTTAAGATTTATAGGCATTAGGCAGATTTGAATATCTTTTAACCTTAAGCTAAATGTGTTTCATTCTGTCGTACTTTTGAGGTTACCAATACCACCGAATTTCTATTTTCTATTTATATTCCTAACGTTTTCTTTTTCAATCAATCGTTAATCACCATTTTTCCATTTTTAACTTCCTTATTCTCTTCAACTGCAGTGTCAGATTTCTTTTCGGTTTTATTTTCAGCTTTGGGGAAGGGTAGTGAGTTTGGACAAGCTTCTAAAGGACTTAGCATGTTCGGGCCTAAAACTTCTCAAGATTTTAATTTTGCTACTAACCTGAAAATTAAGTGTTTCGCTTCATTCTCGATTATAATTGGAACTACTACTTGACCAATTATATCGACCATTAACTCTTCGGAATTCTTTATTTTTCCGGCAATTCCTTGTCAGTGTGTTGCACTGTCAGTGTTGCACCAAACTAAACTGTGTTCTTCCAAAATTTTAAATAGTTTGTTCTCGAGTTTTGTCATAAAATGAAAACGTGTTTCTGTTATTTCATTTTTATCCGTACTTAGGAATTCTGTCGTTTTGGTATTAGGTTTTAATATTTTTGTCCTCTTACCCACCCTTCCAGTTTCCTTGCTTGTTTGCATTAAATAGGCATTACCATTCAAAATGGTCCGCTATATCAGAATTATAACGGTTAAGGTTATTCGTCTTTTCCTTCAAGCTTGTGCTAGAAACCTTTTTCTTTATTTGGAACTTGGTTTATCTTACAGGTTCTGATCAGAATATTTTTCCTGTTTAATTTTATTCCCGTAACCTGAATTTTGAAATGGAGTTTGAAATGGAGATAAAAATGCTAAAAATGAAAATCGATTTTTGTATGACTTTTATTTCTTGTTAATTCAATTTTGGTGTCCGTTTTGGTTATCATTTTGACCATTTTTATTTTCCCTTCTTTTTTTTTATTGATCTCGGAATTATTTTGTATTCAATGTTCATGTTTTCTCAGGTTCTACTTCATCCCCATTTGCACTTTTTCTAGGATAAACACATGTAAATAATTTCCTAATTTCGATCATCTATACGTGAATGTCTTGCGACCAATTTTGGTAACAGAATCAAATTTGTTGTCTGATTACCGATGAAAAAATTGCATTAATATATGCATTGATGTTTTCGCTTTGGTATAAGCATTTTCAATACCGATTCGGAAATATCTAATAGTGTTTCCAAGAATTTAAGTTTATTGAATACCAATATTTAGCATGCTCGATTAATCACGCTTATCAATTTTTGTAAATATCGCGAGCCTCTATTTTATATTCTCTTTAGAATCTTTTTTTATGACCCGAGAAAGAGAGCGGGACTGTCCTCTTTATTATTTCCGAATTTAATTGGCTAATTACTCATAACTTGAAACGACGTTTGGACCATGCCACAAGGAAAATAAGCAGCTATAATTGTTTGATTATTTAAGTAAATGTTGAATTCGCAATCCGTTTCGGGGTTATTATTGTGTGTTCGTGAAAGTCTGCTTGGCGTGTTATTTATTGTCGAGATCTTAGGTGTTATGTTTTGATTTGAATAAGTTCTGCCTTCAAATGGTATCTTGTAAATTCAAATGATTAATGTTTGTTTGGCATTGTATCTTTTATTTTACCCGTCCCGAGTTTAAAAAAATTTTAAATCGCGCTAAAACCCATTTTTCGATAAGTCGCATATTTCTTAATTGTGAAAAATTGGGTCAAAAATAAAAAATCCATTTCCTGGTCAAACTATGCAAGACACGAACATAAAATCTTTCAAATATTATTTATGCAAAAACGTCTAGGAATTTATTTATCATTCACTTTTATCGTACACTTCGAAAAGTCAATTCTGTAAATTTGTTGTTATTAAATATAAAATAGTAAAGTTTATTCGACAAAAATTGATTATTTATGATTGTTTTGAATTGTCAAGCGTAGATTAGGGTCCGTCCATAACCGAATTTAAGACTTTGAGGGGGAGGGAGTAGAAATATAAATCACAGTCGGTAACAGGGATAGGAGTGGGGTCAATTTAATAAGAACTTAATAATGTTGGCAATCTCTTTCATATCTCAGACTACGATCTCTATCGGCAATTCTCTTTTTTTTAAGAATCCTTATTTTTCCCTATTTCCGTTATTTTTAGCTCATTACGCAAATTTGTAATTTATGAATTTTTTGCATCTTCAACTCTGTATACGAATATTTATAAATACATAATTTTAATTTACCATAAAATTTATGGCTCAATGTTTCTAAACAATATAGATAGAAGAGAACATTTCAATTGTTTTATTTTGAAAGAATAATTTTAAGTTTTGAAGATTTCAAACTGCATGTTCAAAATTGAATAAGATTACAAAATATTTTCCAATACTTCCTAAAATTTTTGAAAAAAAGGTAAAAGTTTTAAAAGCAGCATTTATTAATTTTGCCATCTTACATAATTTCACATAAAAATGGAAGAAGTATAAGAGATATTCAGCAGTTTGAAAACTATTTCAAACCAATTAAAATTTGTGAAGGATTTTTAAGAATATTGTAAGTTGTTACGAAAATGAAAAAAGATTTTTTAGGTTCACAGAAAAAATCAAAATTATTAATTATTTCAACAAATTAATCTAAACAGATTACTTAAAAATATTTTAAAATATTTCCAGGATTTTTAAAATTATCAAAGAAATATCTAAAAAATCTTAAGGCAATTTTTTTATTTTGAAGAATTTGAAAATGTTGATATAATATTTGAATAATTTTAAAGGATTAGAAGGTTAAGATTTATTATTCTTTATTCCAAACATTTACTCGGGTGAAACCGGGTATACATCATAGCCACGGACTAAGTCAAGTGACTGATGAGATCTGGATGCTTTCTTAGAGCTACCATCTGTCACTCCAACGTTTTTTAGTCGCTTGCTTCCTGATGGTCGAGAAAGTTTCTTAGAATGCGACAGTTGTCTAATAAAACCGCCTTTTGAGCTGCTGTCAATACCCTACGGACTCCTCAATGTTCAAGATGTTCAGTGCATCTTGCGTGCACATTGCCTGTAGCTGAACTCACAATGGGGTGAACAGATGCATGATTCATATTCCTCCATATGGTCTTTACGTCATGCCTTAACTCGCTATACTTGTGAATCTTAGTTGTACAGGTTGACGGTAAATTTCGGTTAAGTGCGCAAGCAATGTCGATGATGTAGACTCTTCCACCTTTTTTGTCTCGCATCACGATGTTAGGTCCAGTGGCCCGGATTTAATTATGCCTTTGGATATTAAAATCCCAATACAAGATGTAATCTTCCTTTTTTAAACGGGTATTGGAATCTATCTATTCAAAGGCATCCATTATTTTAAGAGTCCTAGGTTTAGGGCAAGCTGTTGATGTATAATACCCGCTACATAATTATCTATGCGTATATTCTCTCTAAGCCATTTCGCGAGATCCATCAATAACGTGCTCGATGGATTCGTTAGTATCTCCACATAATCGGCACCGGTCAACCACTTCTTGACGTAATACGTGTTTGCGATAATTCCTAGTGCTGAAAACCTTGTCCTGTATCGCAAGGAGAAATCCTTCCGTTTCTGGATACAGAACACACTTTCTTAGCCAAATATTGGATGCCTCACTATCCACATCATGTTGATCTAACGTTTTGGGGTGCTCGCCGTGGATGGTCTTCTGCCTCCATTGTACTCCTAATTCGTCCATGGTTTCTTCCCTGACATTCAAGGCCCCATCTGAAGACAAATTGAAGGACATGTAGTCAAGATCCGCTGTACAGATGGCCATTGCCTCGATGTCATTTTCGAACACGTTCTCTAACTCTCTGGTCCCTAATTCGCCTATAATTAAATGCACAGTTCTGCATTTATATAGTCCGAACTCCATGTGGATTTCATTGGAAAACTGCATTGTGACATCGATCACTTGCTGCAGTTTCTGGGCTGAAATAGCGTACAGCTTCAGGTCATCTATGAACAGAAGATGGGTTACGTGATGAACATCCTCATTATCATGAATTCTGAACCCATGAGACATGCTGTTTAGTGTTTTGCTCAATGGGTTCGACGCTAAACAGAACCATAGTGCACTGAAGGAGTCTCGTTGAGATATAATATACATAATATAGTATAATAATAAAATATAATATATAATACAATATAACCTG
>JAWWLR010007401.1:0-11763 GCA_035041075.1 Acraspis erinacei
ATAGAGTCAATTGTCGAGAATGAGAAATGCCGCATATACTGGAACTTTATATTCTCGACAATTGTTTCTGTTGCACATTCTAGGCCTCACATAGTTCTCCTTGATTTCGAGAAGCGAACCATGTTCGTTATCGAATTTTCGGCACCAGCTGACTGAAAGAATGAAAAGAAAGAGAGGTATATAGACCTTGTAAGTGAGTTGCGACGATTGTACCCGAAATATTCTGTTAAATCAATCGTCCTTATTATCGGCGCTCTTGGAGGTGCGAAGCTTTCACTAGTCAATAGCCTTCAAAGCATCCCTGCGGGTGAACAATATGCGAAAACGCTTGCTGGGAAAATGCAGAAGGCGGTCGTCCTGGAGTCGCTTTGTGTCCTCAGGGTACACAAGACTTTTGCCGGATGAGAAGTTTATTTTTAGTTTTTTATCCTTCTACGAGAGTAAATTTTTCATTAAATTGAATAAGAATTTCATATTTAATATTTTTTACCAATGCTATTTTTATTTAGGCCTTCTAAATATTGAATTTTATTAAATAATGTGTCAAATTGTAGTATAAAAGAAATAAAATTTCATTTAATGAAAATTTTAATTTTTATAATTTATTAATATTTAAATCTTTATTTATTTTTATTGTATTAAATAATCCTAGCTCAACAATCTTTCAAAATTTAACGTGCCTCAAAACGTGAAGATTTGGTGAAAAATGAATAACTGGTGCCTTCAAAACTTTCAACATAAAAGCATCAAAAAATGAATAAAGGAGCTTCTTCGTATTTGCTGTTGTTTCCTTCACACAAATAAGTTTGCGCTATAAACAAATTAACTTTTAAAGACTGAATGAAGGTATGTAAAATATATTAAGCGTGCAAGTAATTTTATATCTAAAGCAATCGAAAAAGGAGTATACTTTTAACATTTTTCATGGAAGTATTGTTTTTTCACATCAAATGTAATAGAATATTAAAAAAGGTTAGTTTCTTGTATCTTAAACTAAATTAGTACAAGATTCCGTAACTTTCTGAAATTGTTTGAAAAAAAACGAAGACAATATTTTAGACATGGAAACATACAACGTCTCCTACACCAGCATATAAAATTCAAATTCAATTCAATTAAAGTTTGGATAATTTTTACCCTTGAATTAGAATAAAACACTTTTTCTAAAATTATTATATTATATTATTGATATGAAAGATCATTTTAGTCATGCTTCAAAAGTTTGGGCGAATTCTTTTAGAAATTATAAATAAAAAGCCATGCAAAATGACTTGTCACGCACTTTCCCCTGTCTATAAATTGAATATGTAGTATTGGCGAATAATATTAAAACCATTATTTATTATTTGTAAATAATAGATGAAAATAATGTTAAAATTTTAACATTATTATTCAAAATTGGGACTCAAATGCTTCATTTTATAATATTCAAGCACATTTTGATGTGCTTTCATTTATCTACGTAAAGTTTTTTGAACACTACCAGTAATCCAAGGAGAACGGACTGGGATCAGTTTTACACAGAAAAAAGAAGTGCACTTTCAGAGGTGCCCAAGTCAATCAGATGAATATTGGAGTTCAATACGTAAGGCGAAGCATGAAAGCTGGACCAAATTTTGCACAGACATCGAGAAAAGAGCAGAGGCAGCAAGACTGGCTAAGCTGCTTTTTCGAAATCCACATTGCATTCTCAGAACTCTAAAATTGCCCTGCGTGGGATGCACAGAGTCTGAAGGGTATACCTTGGCTCACCTGATCCAGACACATTTCCCGGGTTTTACAAAGTTAGGAGAAGAGGGGACGACACTTCGAAGCAATCAATGCCGCATGTGGTCTAACTGGACCCGAAATGGCGGCTAGCCAACGAAATTGTTACCCCAGGCAAGGTCATCAGGGCCCTGAAGTCCTTCATTCCTTATAAGTATTCTGGTCCGGATGGCATATAACCAATCTTCGCACAGAGGGCTGGTGAGATCATCATAGGGCCGATTTTGAGACTTGTTAGGACTATTCTGACGTTGGGTTATGTTCCGAAGGCATGGAGGGATGCGAGGGTAGTTTCCATTCCGAAAGCAGGCAGGATCGGTTATACTTCACCCGAGGATTTCCGTCCGATTACCCTTACATCTTTCCAACTAAAAACAGTGTAAAGACTCGTGGACAGATATATCCGCGATAATATATTGTCAAGCAGGTGACTTCACAATCAACAACATGCCTATAGGACTGGTCAATCCACTGAGATGGCCCTAAGCAGAGCAGTCACCCAAATTGAAGGACAGCTAATGTAGAAAGGCCTCGCTATTAGAACCTTTATGTAAAGTAAAGGAGCCCTCAACTTCACCTCTGGAGAGGTGATCAGGGGGCTACGATCGCCAACAGGAACCAACAGGAACCTAACTACGACTAAGGGTGATAACACATTCTGTGGAACCGTTAACTCAGCGTGTCCGCAGGGAGCTGTCTTATCGCCCCTGCTGTGGTGCTTGGAAATGATGATCACGAGTCAGGCCTACCACGTTGTAGGCTATGCGACGAAATCCTGGTTATTGTGGACGGCCATCATCTGGATGCGCTCTTCGGGTCTATCGGTCAATCCGAGTATGACGGTCGCAATCAAAGGACGAGCCAAATATCTACGAGTCATTCTGGGTAAGAAGCTGTCATGGAAAGAGCACCTGGAAAACAAGTGAAAGAGGCTAGTAGCGACTCTTTGGCTCTGTGGGAGAGCCATAGGAAGAAGCTGGCACTCGAACTGTCTACTGGAAAGGAACGGGGCCTGGGTCTGGGAGACATCACTGGTGCCTCGAAGTCGACAGCCACGATGTGCCTAAGGGCACTAATAGGTTTGGAGCCCCTTCATCTCACCATCAAGACCACGGCTGCGAAGGCAGCCTGGAAATTATATATGGTACCCAATAGCATTATCTCGGCAGTAGTGCGGTTATATTATTATGAAGATTTTTATGTAAATTAAAAGAATAGAGTTCTTAGCAAATTTTGGCTATAGTTCTTTTTGTTATTTCTTTTAAATCCGAAATATTCACAAATAGCAAGAAATGATGGTATCCACCAAACATACCGAACCCTTATTTTTGCGGAAAAATAATATTTCGTTTATATTTAAACTTTATTTTTGAATGTCAAATGTTTTTGTTTGAAACAACGACCACGAATAATGGAAAGTTGATGAGAAATCCCATCTCAATTGTGGACATAAATAATTTTGTATTTCTATTAACAGAGTTATAAATTACCAAAATGTAAGTGAGTTGAAGCCCTTGAGTGTGTGCAGTCAAGGGCTTCCAATTTTTTATTTTGGTTAATTAAAAGTTTGATAAATTTTTAAAATATAAAGTTGAAATATTTTATATTCTGTATCCACAAATATTTTTTCAACTTCAGGAAAAGAATTGTCAAAAAAAGGAAGGTTATTTAAAATTCGGTTCTGGGTAATGTTTATTTGTTATTTATTTATAAGTAAAAAATTCAAATCAAAGATAAACATTCAGAAAAAACCGCAACTTTCTAGCACTTATATTCGACAATGTAGTTATAAACAGTAATAAACTGTTCGAACAACTAATTTGCTTAAGTTACATTAATTATTATCTCCTTAGATGAAAATTGCTCAAAAGTTTCAAAATTTCAGAAAAAATCACATCCATCTAGCATTTCTATAGGCGAAGGTAGTTATAAACAAGATTAATATGTTCAAACCATTTTTTTTGCAAAACTAAAATAAATATTAACTTAATGTGGGTAAAAAATACAAAAAAAATATCAAAATTTAAGAAAAATCGCAACATTCTACTATTGAAGAGAGAGAGAGAGATTTCTAAAAAAACTGCAACTATATATTATTAATATAGAAAAAGATCCCTATAAATAAAAATTGGCTTAAAAATCTTTTTTGCTTATTTGAATTAAATATTAACTCACTCTAAATGAAAAGTAGACAAGAAGATGACAATTTTTGTAAAAAAAACCGTGACTTTCGATCTCTAATCTAAGAGAAAATTGCCAAGAACAATAATAAATTGTTTGCAAAATTTACGCCATTAATCAACCCATCGCTGTCTTTCGGCTCGACTGTTGAAGGAAGTTTACAACCTAACGATATTTGAATAGATTTCATCCATGAATTTTGACAGAGATGTGCTTACATCAATGCGGAAAGCGAGCGACATGTAAATCCCTTATGCATATCTTAAATCTAAATAAAGTTAAAGTAGGTTGATTAATTAAAATACACACACACATTTTTACTTCCATTTTAGTATATATATATATATATTGTTCATAAATCTTTGCTGCAAATATTTTCAAAGTACAGTCAGTGAATGTATTTAAATTCAAATAGATTATAGGGCCCACCCAAATAATAAAAATACAGGTCTTTATTTAAAACCGCTTCTTCCATCTTCTTAAGTGTTGCATCGTAAACAGACTCCTCAAAAATCTTAAGGATTTTGCTAGGTAGGAAGACTTTGCACTGGTTCTCCATTGCAACCATAATACTTACACCATACTTGGTGTTAACTTTACAGCTTTAAGATCCCTCTTCTCCAAACGTATTGTTTTCCACTATCACCTTTTTAATTTCACTTTTTTACTTTTACAAGAGAACTAGCGTGGTACCGTGTTTGGAGTTTGACTGAAACTGCGAGCATCTAACGCTGCTTTTATATTCGACAACCCCCTCTTCAGTAGAACTTTCACGAGTGTTCGACGCATGCTTGTTAGCGTATCCAGCGGGCTCTATAAGGCTCGATGTAATGACAACAATGATTTTTTAAGAGTTGCATCATCTAGCCTTCGAGAAGATTCCATGTGTGTTAGTATCTAGAAGCGATTATTCACCAAACTTTCTAGAAAATGACAGTTCTACATATATGATTTTTGTCTAAATTCAAAAAATACAGGTTCTACAAATCTCTATAACGTTCGATGTAATAGAAAAAATGATTTTCAAGAGTTGCATCATCTGTCCTTCTAGAAGATTCCATGCATTAGAGGAAGAAAGACAAGGGTATTCGAGAATTGCGTCATGAAGCCTTCGAGAAACCTCCACTAAAGAGAGGATGTCGACTATAAAAGAGGGACCATAAATAAGGGACTATAAATTGGGACCAATACTATCGTGGTAGGTAAATAGAAAACGAATATGTTTTAATATAATCTAACATCTAGAATGTTGTATAGCAAGTTCTGACTTACTCGTCAAACAAGGAGGTAGTAGAATTTAAAAAAAAGGCAGAAAATTAGTAACATAAGTGAGAGGGTTAAATGGATTGTTATCGAAAGAACATTCAAGTGCCGAATAAAAAGTGTATTGTAGCCAATCTTGTGCATAAGGACATTCTTGTCTTCCTCAACGACGCTTCAGTTCTCTTTCTAGCAGAGGTTGGTCAGGCTCTGCGTGAGCATGAGCCTTTTCAGATTAACATACAGCTCATTGTTCATATATCAAACTACCGAAGGAAATTGAGTGCAAAAAAGCCTGTCTCAACGTTAAAAACACAGACAATAATGGATTTTTCAAATGAGCCATAAAAGATGTGTCTAAATTTAAAAATCAAACTAATACTTCGGTAAATGTGTATGGCCTAATCAAGAAAAAGAAAAAATTCTTAGTCGTTTCTGGCCACCTGACTGCACGCTCAAATTTAACAGTCAAATACAGAAGTGTTCCAGAAACACGAGGTTTGTGATATTGGCTTTTACTTTAAGTGCATCCACAATGATACACTGCCCTTCTACAAGTTCTGTCCAGAGAATGTGGAACCGGCAAAGTGGTTAGCATTCAAATTGTTGGACATTGCCAAAAATTACGAAAATGTACTAAACGCGCCGGTTCCCATGAAACCACTGACATCAGAACAAAAGGAAGACTTTGTAGAAGCCACATTGTGTCACTTATGTAGCAAACCACGACATCCACCAATGAAAAAGTTTCGAGACCACTGTCATCTCATTGGCGTATACTTTCGTCCCGCGCATGAAGACTGCAACCTTGCTTACCAGGATGCAAAGACAATACATGTTGTGTTTCACAACTTGAGTGGATACGATGATCATTTTATCATTCGCGACATTGCAACTCAGTCTCAGGGAAAAGTGAAGGTTTTGCTGGGCGTATCCAAAATCCTCGTCTACGACTTCCACTACCATTTACGCTGACATGAAGACGAACATACACAAATTCGAAACATCTGACTACCCTCGAGACCATGTTTTCGGAATGCCACAAGCCAACAAGAAAATTGTCGGTCTCATGAAAGATGAATGTACTGGCAAAATTATTACTGAGTTTGTTGTCGTGTGGAGCAAAATATACAGTGCTCGCATTATTGGCAAAAATTTTCTGAAAAAAGCTAAAGGCATTAAAGCAAGCGTTGAAAAGAGGAGTATCTGTTTTGACGATTCTCTGGAATGACGATTATCTCCAACTTAGAGACAGTAAAGCAGAAAAAGATTGCATTGAGTCCATACAATGACAAGAGATTTTTACTAAAACAAATACAGATACTCTATAATGGCACCACTACAAAATAAATGCATTCGATAATGACAACAAAAATTTAAACGAAAGTGATGATGAACTGCTAGACCTCCTTGTACATAATTGAATTTTTTTGTAAATAGTAGGTTTAGTTTATTATCAAGTTGTAATTACTAATTGATTTTTTTTTAAATAGTAGGTTTAATCTATTTTTTCCGTTGTAAATAATAATAACTTTAAATTTAACTTAACATTTGTTTAACATTAACTTAACATTATTTTAACATTAACTTAACATTGGTTTAACGTTAACGTTAATTTAACATTGCACAGAGTTGATTTAATAATGAATGAATCCGTCACCAATGGTTTGATCTTGATAGTCCTTGAGCTTGTAGTCAAGGGGACTGTCAAGATAATCCGATCAACAGTAAATATCTCGGGCGTCCAATTGGGTGTATATCCTTTCTCGAAGACGTGTTTGTGCATACTGACTCAAACTCTGTCACCAACTTTGAACTTTGGCCTTGTCCTCGATATATTTCGTAGCTTTTTCAAGCGTTGCATCAACTCCTCTTCATCCTCGACAGTGACATATTTTGGTTTCATGCTGATTGATCGATGTTTGGTATTGTTTTACTTGGAGACTAGTGTATGTAAAATATGGGTACACTTATAGTTGCCTCTCAAGCTAAATTGTGGCCACATCTTATTCTTGAGCGTGCGATTAAATCTTTCATAGATTTACGACTTCAGCTTACTATGAGTTAAGTAGAGATTGATGCCATATCCTTGAATAAGTTCTTTAAAATGTATATGTTTAAATTCTTTGCCTTCATCGGGGTGCAAGTTTATTGGCACACGACCCTGCACAAGTATAGATTGCATTGCTGAAATGATATCTGGTCCACTCTTACTTTTAACAGGAACCAACCAGGCATACTTGAAGAAAATATCTATGAATATAAGTAAGTACTTGTAACCATTATTTTTACGGGCATAGGGTACATTTGAACCAAATCTGCCTGCCACGTCTCGTCTATGCAACGCATTTGCACACGGCGACGTGGATAATTCTTTCTAGCGCGTTTATGTAGTTCTGTGACCAGTGAAAATTTTTCGTTTTCCATTCTTGAGTGCGTTCAATGGATTGGCCAAATTGAGCAATGATTTCAGCGTTACGGACTGACAAATCTTGTTGAGTGTCAATCTGCAGGGCTTTCAGTTTCTCGTTAATTGATTCTTCGAGTATGCGTGTTATCAAATTGTTATTGTCAATCTCTTTTCGCATAGATGATATGACTTGATGCACTGTACGTATCCACTGTACGTATTCCAAAATGTTGAACATAAGTCTCGAAATTGAGAATAAATCATGTCAGTGTTGACACGATCATCATATACATGTCTCAATTTTCTTTCATCCTGCTTGAAATGTATCAACAGATTGGCATTTTCTCGAACTACATGCTTAGGAATTTGCCAAGAATTTGTACTTTGGATGTTTGAGGGATTTAGAGTAGACCTAGATATTATCAAATTTCAATCCGTTCGGTGTATGATTAGGGTGAGTAAGGTATTTGTCTTGCCACAATTTGATGGTCCACAAAACACTACACGAATACTGTCTGGTAGTAGACTACCATGACGTTTCACGCTCTTCTTTTCTGATTTGGCCGTGGTGAGTGAAGAATGGTTGTGCATCGTAAAGCGATTAAAGTTTCACGCAGTAACTCTGCAGATCGCGTACTAGCCAGTAAAGCCTGGCAGCGGGTTTTTGCTAAAGGCGCAGGGATCAACGAGAAAGATGCAGCTCTGGCTATAACTAACGTGATGAATGCCAGAGCAAAACTCGATATGGGGTTAAAGAAGAAGCCTATTTCACAGCCAAAGTGTATTTCAAAGAAGAGGAAATCCAGTTTGAGAAAGGAAGCAGCTACTAAAAATAAGCTAATAGCATTTGGAAAGGTTGTAACTGCAGCCAAGAAGGCAATAAACCGAAGTAGTTATGCAAAAGTGGTCATCAATTCTGCAATCAGAGGTACACAGGAAGCTGTAAAATGCGTAGGCGATAAACAACTGGCGGAAGCTCAACGTCATAACGTCATAAGCTATTGCTCTAGGAAAAGGTTTACACCTAAAACCCTACAGAAAAGGATTGGGTGTTCGTATGAAATCTTACCGAAAGGCAAAGGGACTTCATCTAAGACCGGTGCGAAAAAACTTGTAGCGAAGTTACCTCAACGTTCACTCACTGATGCCGATCTGTTCCAGTATGATAAATCTCTAAAGATTCCACACTTTCGTGGAGTTTTAAAGCGCAATCAACTACCTATGAAGGGACCCCGCCCAGTGGAATCATCTATTGTCAATATGGATGATAATCACGGCCCTGGTACCCACTGGGTATCCTATAGAAAGATTGGTGATGGTGTTCTATCCCTTGACAATTTCGGTAATATTCTTGAATGTGAACATTTGTGTCTAAAATGTCTATGTGGACAACTGAATATAAAAGATAAATACTGCCTATATAGGAGTGCGTGATGAACAGACTAGAGTCAATATAGAGAAGAACACCATCATGGATGAATCATTCACTCTCACGATAACAGGAAACTCTTCTTTGCTAGATGCAGAGTATTTTCCACCAATAGAACTCTTTTCTCACAAGAACTATGCCCTTGGACTTGTTGACTTGCTCATATTCATTGCAATTCCTAACGTTGAAACTCGAAGGAATAAAATGTATGTCGAGGATCGAATGGTGAGCATTCCTACTGGTAGCTATGAAATTGAAAACATTGACAGTTACGTCCAGAAGGCTCTAGCAATTGATGGCATTTCAATAAATATGAAGCAAAATCGTAACGCATTGCGTAGCGAGATAAAGTGTGATCGCAAAGTGAACGTTCAAGCTCACGAATCTATTGGACTCTTGTTAGGATTCACACCACTTATTCTTGAAGCCAACAAGACTCATGCTTCTGATCTACCCGTGCCCATTCTTAAATTCAATGCCCTACGAGTTGAGTGCAATCTCACTACGGGAGCTTACATCAACAATCGGAAAGTACCCACGATTCATGAGTTCTTTCCTATTATACCACCAAGATATAAGATGGTTGAAGTGTCATGACACGTGATTTACCTTCCAATCGCCGTGAAGAAAATACATAAAATTCGGTTCCGCATAGTTCATCAGGACGCAGACTTGGTGAATTTTCGATGAGAAGTTATAACAATACGACTACATGTGAAATAATCATCTTCGTAATGGTTATGGTTTACAATCGCAAAGGAGCCTAGAAAATAACGTCATGCCAAATGCAAGCCAGTTCTGAAGCAGCACGCAAGACCCTAACATGTCAAAATGTACTCCTGCTGACAAAACTTGATCTGAATATCAAAGCTCTTGTAAAAAGAAACTGAAGCGTCCATTCAAGATATTTATCATTTCCTTTTGTTGCAACAAAAATGGAAGAAATACTCAACATTCAAGCACCAGTAGGCTTTGATGAGTCTATCGCTCGCTGTGAGATTCATGCAAATCAGCGTTATGCCTCATCAACTTTCAACAACAGCGATGAAATTCGAATTGCCATCCAGCATCAAGATTTGTGTATATTGACCAGCAGGAGTTCACTGCACGTATATGGAAGGCTAAAAAGACCTGATGGAATCACAGCTGTTACTGGTACATCACTAGTGAGCAACGGCATCTGCTATCTGTTTGATGAAATATGCTAGGAACACAATGTTATTGAGACTGATCGTTGCAATAATGTCAGTCTCACTGGTACCATGAAAAAGTACGTCTCACTTACCCCTGGACAAATTAATTTTATGGAGAATGCACGATGGCTCGACATCCTGGAAGGAAACAAATGTCTTACCAATGATGAGGGATACTTTGATGTCACTGTTCCAGTCAGTATGATCTTGGGATTTTTTTCAAGACTATCGAAAAATCGTTGTAAAAGACAAGCATTAACTCTTCCTGAAAAGATCGCGCAGTAACATAAATGCTATTATTCAAGCACGACAACAGCCAGGCTCCGAAGAGTAATTTAAGATCTCGATATATAAAGTACAGTGGATGATACCATATGTAGTGGCTTCAGATCGGAAAAAGATGCAGTAGCTGAATATTATTGGCAAAGATTTTCTCACAACCATGTGTTTTCGCTCATGATAATTGTATGAATACCCCCTGCCCCCCAGCACCTCAAGCTATATATGGTCTGTGAAAAACACGACTCAGTTGATAAAACCACGGTACATTATACTGAGTTACCAGACTGGCAGAAAGGATAAACTACCCAGATATGCTAATTGCTTTGATCACTGCAATATAAACAATGTCAAGTTATTCCTCAATTGACAGTACTATCCGTACGGTAATTTGAATTTGGACTTTGGTTATAATCAGTCTGTGGTACTGTATGAGATGTATGCAAACATTCAGACAACATGCTACGGTAAAGAGCGTGAACCAATGTTGAAGAAAAGTGATTACAAAGAGTATGCTCCACTTACTGTCATTGATTGCTTAAAACAAAACGAGTTTCTCAAACAGGCCTCTTTGGACGTTCGTTTGGAACTTGAATCTGCAGACAATTTCTCTGCTGAAACTTCAGTCGACTGTCTAAGGATACCTGACCGTATGATTCACTTCCAGCCCTTTAGTGGTAGCGTGAGGAAGTTGATTTAAGATAACTTCAGCAGCAGACTTTAGTTTTCATCGATATGGAGTTTATCGTGGACGTGCAAGACCCCATTGAACCACCCTACTCTTGGGACTTGCTGCCTGATAAATACAAGTGAAAATGTATGGTTGACGCACGATTATCATGATTTGGAATGGACTACCTAGATCTTTCTAGAAATTTCGAAAACTCTGGAGAATCTTCCTTCCAAGGAAAATGGTAATCTAAGGCGTAGCTTTCTAGAAGCTTCAAGAAGCGCCTAGATCTTTCGAAAACTCTTGGGAATCCTCCTCCACGAGCGCCATCTGGCGACCAAAACTTGAGCTACATAACTGCTAAAACAGTGGCACCATCTGCCGGCTCCAGTTTGAACCACGTAGTTTGTAAAACAGGGGGCACCCTTAAAAACTTCGCCATGGATCCATGAAAGTAATCTACCTTACCGATAATCTGTAGGTAGTCGCTGGAACGACGCACAGTGGGGTGAAATCGGAAAACGAGGTTCAAAATGACATTTAGAACGCAATTATGCACCGATTTTAGAATTTT
>JAWWLR010007427.1:0-11761 GCA_035041075.1 Acraspis erinacei
ATTTGTTAATACAATTTGTTTATAACAATTAACTATGCAAGTTAAGAATTTTTTTATATTTCTTATACCCCTGTGCATTAAATTCAAGGGACGAGAAGTATAAGAAAAATTTTGTCTAGAAGATAAAAAATGAAATTAAATAAACAAAAAAACAAAAAATCTACTCTCACCATTTTCTGAAAAATTTAGTCTTGAATTTTTCAAAAAAAAAATTCTAAAATCGGTGCATAATTGCGTTCTAAATGTCATTTTGAACCGCGTTTTCCGATTTCACCCCACTGTGCGGCGTTGCGCATCGTGCAGCTCTGGTATGATAGCTCAGGGCCCTCGGTAAATCCGGGAAAGATCAATAAGGTTATCTTCACGAGGCATTACCAGATGCCGAAAGTTGAACTGGGCAAATCACCTGGAGACCCAATGCAGGAAATTCATCATGAATTTCTGGAAGTGTAGAAAACGTTTTGGATTGAAGTGGGGAGTGGGGCCTAAAATTCTTGCACAGCTCTACTCCGCTGTCCTTAAAAAAAGTCTTCTTCATGCGGCTGTGGTCTGGCTGCCACGGACAGAACTTAAAACGATGCAGGAACGGCTGCGACGACTAAAAACGGGAGCGTTTAGGGATTTGATGGGAGCAATGAGGACTATGCCGACAGTGGCGATAGGCTTCATGCTCTGTGAAGAACCCCTACACCTCGCGGTAATTGCAAAAGCGGCACACGGGATGTGCCGCCTGGTGAGAGTAAATAGATGGACACGGGTGACTAGACACGCTAAGCTCCCGAGTCACATCAGCTCCCTGCCGATTCTTGAGATGCGGCAAGACAGAATAGCAAAGCGCTTCAATTTTTCCAGGAATTTCTCCGTATATATTCCAAGTGGGGATGCGTGGAAAGGAAATGGTAAACCACAGCTCCAAGAGGAAATCTGGTATATGGATAGCTCCAGGGAAGCGGAAGGGTCAGAAGCAGGAATCTACGATAGTGCAAAGAGGAGGGAAGTGGTGGTCCCGCTTGGGACACATGCTACTGCCTTTCAGGCTGAGGTCATTGCCGTCCTTCGCTGTGCTGAAACGCTATTAGAAGAGAACGCTGCTGGATCCTGCTATACTGAACATTAACTGAAGAAGCATGGGATAAAAATATGGTTGGAAATGGTAAATTTCGTCTTAAAAGTGTTTCAAATCCAATAGCTTTATAATAAAACTTTTCTAATTAGATCGTCTCACATTTAAACGTTTAAAATTAAACAATCTTTTAAAAGAATTGAATTTTTTAAATTTACAATTTCAAAATTTAAAAATTTGAAATTAAAATCAGGGTGTCTAGCGACCCGGGATATCCAGCAATTTGCGTAGAATCTTGTGCACCTTGAAAAATGTGTGAAAATAATGGAAATTCCTGAACAGCCCTGGGAAATATGTGTTCGCTAATTTAGATAGAAATTTTCATTTTCTGTGTCAAATTATTACTAAAAAAGTATACGATTCAATGGTAAAAGCGCATGACGAGTTTAACGTGGAAGATTTATTGCAAACCAATCAGAACCTGTGAAATATTTGAAAGTTTCTAATGAAAACCAGGGACAGGTAATCAATCTGTCTACTGATGCCAGAGTAAAAGTGAAAGATTTTTTTTATTTTTTCTAGTAAATTCCAGATCGTATTATCGTCCTGAGTTTTGAATTATAAACTATTGTTATTGAAGCTTACAATTTTTTCATTTAAACGCTGAATACTTTACGCGTATAAAATGGAAGCTATCAATATCATTCAAAGGAATAATTTAAATTGAAATGAAATATAAGTCCACGTTTTCATTTTTCATGCTCTAAATAGAACAATGAATCAATAAGTTTTTAAATTTGGAAAATTATATAAATTTGAAACCATGTTAGATTAGAAACTTTAAAACTTAAAAATTTGTCAATTGATCGTTCAAAATAAAAATTTTAATTTAAAGTCGTTTGCAATAAACAATTGTTCAGCAGTTATATATAAATTTTGTTTCAGGCAGGAAACTGCCTGATCTCATGAATCCTAAGTTCTATGGAAATAAAGTCGAATTCTCCACATCAGCTGAGTATTTAGGCGTCATTTTCGATCCAAAATTAATCTGGAAACTAAATGTTGATGCGATAGTTAAAAAGGCCAGGGCAGCCTTCTGGGCTTGCAGAAGTGGAATTGGAAAAGCTTGGGGATCAAAGCCCAAGGTGGTATACTGGTTGTATACGGTAATCCTTAGACTAATTGTAACATGTGCCTTATTGATCTGGGTGCCAAAAACCTGCCTGGTAACTTCTAGGAACCAGCTGGAGAGCCTGAAAAGGATCTTCTGCCTGGAAATTGCTGGATCGATGAGAACTACTCCAACGGCAGCGTTAGAGACTATTTTAGGTATACCAGCGCTACACCTTGTGATTAGGCAGAGGGCTGCAGCGTAGGCCTATATCCTCTCACTAAAAGAAAGTCATAGTAATATCAAAGACGTTGACCTGCATGACTCATTAAAGAACGTGCTGACAGGAGATCAAATCCTACGCATGCAATCGGATTAAATTCTGAAAGAACACTCATTCATGAAACCATTCAAAGCGTTATTCTCAAAAAGGAAAGATTGGCATGATGAACAAAGGAGAAAAAATGTATTCACTGCGGGAGGGCTCGTCGGTCATACAGGCGGTTCAAGAGATCCATTAGGATCCGGAGCTGGAATATATGGGATGAAACCCAGTGCTGAGATAACAATCGCACTGGGCCAATTCACTACGGTATTAAAAGCTGAAATCGTAGCAATCAAGGCCTGTCTTGAGGAGATTCGCAAGCGGAGTTATATCAATCGCCACGTTTGCATATGCTCTGACAGTTAGGCTGCGTTGAGGGCCCTCCATTCAGAGGAATTTACTTTCAAACTAGTCTGGAGCTGCCTTCCGAAGCTTCTCGAAGTGTCTGGTAAAAACTGGGACAAATTGATCTGGATTCCCGCACATGAGAACATTGAGGACAAAGAAAGAGCAGATATTCTTACAAAAAATTCGACTACGAAGATCCTCAATGGACCTGAACTATACTGTGGAATCTCTTATGCTTCGGCTAGGCACGCCAAAGAAAGGTGGCTCCTGATGCAGCATGCGGAGTATTGGAGGATGGCTAAGGGTATGATAAACTCGAAAAAGTTTATGAAAAAACCATGCTTAGGAAAATCTATGAAACTTCTGAACATGGAAACAAAGCAGGCGAAGAAAGTGGTAGAAATGCTCACAGGCCATTGCCACTTAATGAAGCACCTTAATAATATGAAGGTCGACAGCAACCCTCGCTGTCGAAAACGTAGTTTCCGGTAGTAGGCAGCACATCACACCTTATGAGATTGTGACGCGCTAGTGGGCCTCAGAGTGAAGCATCTTGGTAATCTCTGCTGCGAACAAGAGGATTTCGAAGGCTACATTAGTTAACCTCAGTGCTATGGGCTTGAGTGACCCTAACCATCTATAATAATAATAATAATCTTGTAGAGTACATGTAAATTCCGTAAAACACCTTATTTCTACAAAATATTGCAGGAAAAGAATACAATGAATGTCTGTAAAATTTTGTATACCAACATACTTAATTTACTGCACTTAAAATTTTTCATGAACGTGGAAGTGCTTTGAGGATGGCTTAACTCCTTTGAATTAGAATGGGGGTGCCTTATGCCGATAGACTGTGATGTTCTCTATTATTACAATGTTTCCTGGCATAAAGATAATTTTCCACTACGACCATTAAACTTCAACTGTTACAAATGTTTAAGGAAAGGAAAATTTTAAATAAGGGTAGTTTACTATCTTTAAATCTGAAACGGAGTTAAAAAAGATGAAACGTCTTAGATACCTTAGATATAACGGCACTAGAAATTATGGAAAACTTTGAGGGTGCTTGCACCCCCTTAATATGAATTCTAGCACGTATAAAAATTTACGTGTACCATATTTTTTAGTACTTTAAAACATATTTAAGAGCGAAGCAAATCGGAGGTGAACCTTAGGGTAACCTTCCTTGCGAAGCAAGACTAGAGGGAGCACCAGACAGATCTTCATTTTTCATCTTATAATCTTTAGAATTTGATTTTATTGGCATTAGATGCTTTAGAGATAATAACGGCAAATGTGTTTCAGAACATAAAACTAAGGAGCGATGGCAAATATATGTGCAAGGCTGATTTCATGGCTGGGGTACCTAGGGTTACAACATTTTTTTAATTTGACATATTAAAGTCACCGTAAATTCATAATTTATTATCACAAATCGATTGTAAGCCAGTCATGGATTCAAAGAATGATTTAACTTTCTGAAGTGTTATATCTGCAAGAAAGTATGTGCCAATTATTCTAAATGGAATACCTTCAAGGATGAATTTTATTGCAGTTATGTTAACGTTAGGCACGTCACTTATTATCTAGCTTAAATATATAACTCTCCTGAGATAAATCTAGATTTGGCGATGATAAGTAAACCCTCACCTTCTTTATCAAACTTGATGTCGCTATAAACATTAAAAAGATTAAAATCAAGAACGCAAAAGCTTTTACTTGATGTCCGAGCTAAGTTTCAGAAAATATTTAAATAACATAACTGGACATATCCAGAGGCGTCATCAGTAACTTATATCTAGCATTTATTCCCTGCATGTTTGTATAATAGACTATGATCCTTTTGGTCTAGAATATTCCACTTTTAACCGATTCGATTCGCAACTTTCAAATTTAAACAAATCTGCCCGCTGCACGGGTACATTCTCATAACGCGCTACGCGCGCGGCTCGCGGCCTTCGTGATTGTAAATTATTTTTTCTTAAAGCTCCTTCGGCTGTAACGAACACATTCTCATCACGTATCTCATGCCTCGCATTGGATTTCGTCGAAAATTCAAACTTTTCTACATTATGTTCAACTCTATTATGTAAAATGTATATTATGTTTATTTTCGTACGTCGGTCTGGGGCTGATTGTTAGATATTGTAAAATGAAGTACAAATCTCCTTTTTAATGACTGCTTTAATATTTGATCCTTATTTTTCATTAAATTTCATTCTTAGCCCTCCTAAAAATTGTATATCATTTCAATATATTTATATTATTGCCATTCAGGATATGTATTAGCATTGAAACAAAAGTATTTTTACTGTCTTATTTTAATCATTAAAAAATGAGCATTTTATTAAAATTAAAATTATTATTAAACATTTTACTGCAACTTATGTCGTTTTTCCATAAACTTAATTTGTTTATATTCAATGTAGATGTAATTTAGGCCAAAAATGTTGGTAAAGAAAATGTTATTGTATCTTGTGTCTTTCTTAACTTTTAATCTTATTTGTTACGATTGAAAGAAAATCTAATCGTCCTATCTAAAACTTACGAATAAAAAATTTATAGATCTTTTGGGTGAACAACTTTAGTCTGTTAATTTTAGTTCGTACCTTGTGTCGTTCTTAGAAAAATTTAATTTTGAATTGGAAATATTATTTGGTTATGATTAAAGGAAAAACTACGTGTACTAAAATTGTGACAAAGCCTACAGAATACAGGCTACAAACAGACAGACACCTTCGTAAAAATAGTTTTTTCTTAAAACGTGGAGATTTGATGAATACCATAGAAGTGAAATTTGACATAAAACCCATACCTCCTCATTAGGACGAGAATATGTAGCGGACCATTTCTCAATATTAATTTAGCAATATTTGACTTTTTATTAAAAACTGGAAATTATAATTAATAAATTTAAACTTTATGCGTTACAATTTTAAAAATTCCATTACAAAATTTTTAACTTTTAAATGAGAGAGTTTAATTTTCATGTGGAAATAGAAATACAACAAGGTATACAATAAAACGACGTAAAATAAAATAATTCAACTTAAACAAATTTATCTATAGAAAACGATTGAATTTCATAATTCGAGTTTTATAAAAAGGGGAAAAATTGCAGTATTTAATTTTTTTCCAAATTGGAACCGAAACTTTTTTGTTTTTAGATTTTTATTGAGATTAAATCGGGCCATTTTTCTTCTTTTATCATTCTTCTTCAGTTCGAAACGAGGAAATTTTAACTTTCAATTTTCGTCGATTTGGCAGAAGTGTATTGTCTACATTTTGGTTTTCAATATCTTATGAATTCAAAGCATAAGCTTATTGGAAGAAATAAAAATACAAAGAATCTGAGCGAAAACTTTCCTTACAAAATGGACAGAATGATGAAGACGAAGAATTTTTGGAAGAAGAATTTTCAAAAGAAAAAGTTTCACAAGAATATAAAATGATTAACCAGAAGAACAATCTAGTAGAAAATGAGACATCGATGCAGACTTAAGTTCTGAAGGCTTAGAATAGATTGTATCTTTGAAAGATTTGGTACCAGATGTTACAGAAGTTATTGATTTAGGACGAGAAGCACTTATATTTTATCTTTTCTGTTTTAATAAACTTTTCTGTTATAATAAATAAATTATATATTATAATATATCTATTTTTGTTTTAAATTTATTCTACTTTTTCATTTTTCTCACCCGAATACATTTTAGTTACTAACAGAACAATTTTATCTAATAATTAAGTCCAAAATTTTAGTTATTTGATCGAACTATATCCTCCACATTTACAGAATTATATTTTTTTATTGAAATAATCATATTCAGCCATATTAAAAAAATAGGTTCTAGTTTTGAAAATAAACACTGACAACTATTGGCGACGTTTACTGGAGGTAA
Organism: Acraspis erinacei; assembly: GCA_035041075.1. Classification (NCBI taxonomy): domain Eukaryota; kingdom Metazoa; phylum Arthropoda; class Insecta; order Hymenoptera; family Cynipidae; genus Acraspis; species Acraspis erinacei. The sequence continues at coordinate 6,750 of JAWWLR010007427.1, forward strand.
ACGAAGCACATTTAAAGTGAAAACGAAAACACAGAAAAAAATTATATTTATCACCTTATTAATTTAAACTTTATATTTATGACCTTATAGTGAATATTGTGAATAGTGTGTACAACTTATAGACAAACAATTTGTTATCACGCAATCGATTTTAGGAATCTAAAATTTGTTGACTGCGTGATCAAAAATTATAAAAGTTTCTCATAAATAATTTGCACTTTCTCATAATTTATAAGGGAGTCCGCGTGGAAATTGTCTAGCATAGCCTTTTTTAAATTACTGGCCCTCTAGACGCTTCACATGTTTAATGATTTTTTGTCTGTTGGAATTCTGGAGACCATATTAAGGCCATTGTAGATGCAAGGGCCTACACCAGGAGTCCCTTTGTTTGACACAAAAAAATTAGTACTGTCAATCTGATCACTCAACTAAAATGTTAAAGTTAAATGTTGTAGGGATACGATGAGTACATTTATAGATAGCGAGGGATCCTTTTTCTTTAAAATTTGTTAAAATTATGTCGTTAGTAATAATCGTCAATAACTCAATTCATCCTATAAAATTACCTTAATTCCAAAAACGAACTCCTCTGTACACCTTCAGCACGACTTCGCAAAATATAATTTGTTTTCGGATGTTTGGGCTTCTACGCTTAAGCAAAAAGCACCCTCTTCGTGCCACGTAGATGACTTTGTGAAAAATAATATTTTGGGGAATTTTACAGTGTCAATAGAGGCTCTGATTATTGGACTCCTCAAAAATAACAACTTCAATTTGTATGCTTCAATCGTTAACTCTAAAAACCAACCCCTCTGTGCGGCGCCAGCGTGACTTTGGCAAAAAATAATCTTATTCTGAATTTTACAGTGTGAATAAACTCTGATTTTTGGGCCTCAGTCGTTAACGGCAAAAAAATTCTCTATACATCGACAGTACGACTTGCCGATACAATACTGACAGAATTTTAGAGGGTAAATAGGGTCTCCAATTTTTGGGCTTCAACCCTCAATGCCAAAAACCAGCCCCTTTGTACACTGTCAGTACGATTTTACTAAAAAATAATCATATTCCGATTTATACAGTATCCATAGCGGATCTGATTTTTCGAATCCTTAAAAATAACAATTTCAATTTTTGTGCTTCAACACTTAATGCCAAAAACCAATCACTCTGTACGTCGCCAGCACGACTTTGCCAAATAATAATCTTATTCTGAATTTTATAGTGTCAATAGAGGTCCTGATTTTGGATCCTCGGAAATACCAATTTCAATTTGTATTCTTCAACCCTTCATGCCAAAAACCAACCACTCTGTAAATCGATAGTACGACGTTGCCAAAAATAATCTTTTTCTAAATTTTATAGTGTCAATAAACTGTGATTTTTGGGTCTGAGCCGTTAACGCCAAAAAGCTTTCTGTAGACCGTCAGTACGACTTGCGGGAAAAAACTTTCAGAATTATAAAGGGTAAATAGGGTCTCAAATTTTTGTGTTTCAATCCTAAAACCAAACACCAACCCCTCTCTACATTGTCAATGCGAATTTGCTAAACAATAAACTTTTTTCGAATTTCCATGGTGTATAGGGTCCCTGATTTTTGGGCTCTTTAAAAATACCAAGTTTAATTTTTGGGTTCTAAGTTTGATTTTGTAGATGTAGGGGTGGTTCTTAAAAAAATTGTTTAGCTTTCGAGAGCCAAAATAGCTTAAGATTTCTAAATCACTTTGTTTTTTTTTAGTTTGAATTTTGACATAGGGTGTAGTTCTACAGTATTCAGGGGTGGGTTGTATAAATTGGTTTTTGGTGCGTTTGAGACCTCAACAACAAGCACAAATTCTGTTGGGTTTGATGAAAATCTGTTTTGAATTTTTATATAGTGGAGGTTCGGCTTAACTTAAGAGAGCACCTCTACTAGAAATTTGAAATTTCCAAAAAAAGTATTAGATCTGAAAAATCGACAATATAGTCCAAAAGTATATAAAAAAGTCCAAAATTCTGATACAAAGAAATTTGGGAATTTTAATTGTGGAAGCTTTAATTTGAATGTCATAACAGTCACGTCATCGCTAATATTCGATATGAAGGAGATTTGTTAGAGTTGGAAAACTGAATTCCTTTTTCCAACCGCATTTTTGAATATTCTCTTAATATTTTTTGCATACGACATCTAAATATCTTTCTATTTTGCTGAACAGAGCCGGATTTTGAACAAATTGTTTATATTTTGTTTAGTACTCAAAAGAGGACACAACAATAGATAAAATTTAACGAGGCAGACACCTTGATGCACATCGAATTGCTGGTAACAAATGACCCTTTTGACTATGAAAGAAAATATAAACATTTTTTTTAAGCAAGCGCTGTTCAGCTAAATAGAATAATATTCAGATGCCGCATGCAACAAATCAGAAAAAAATATTAAAAATGGCGGCTGTAAAATGGAATCTCGTTTTCCAACTCTAATAAATCCCCTTAAATAAGGAAAGAAAATAAGGGTGTTTTTAAAAGTGATCAGGTGAACGGAAGAAAAGCCCAACACTTCACGACTCTCGAAATGAGCTAAAATTCGGTATCAAAATGACAAAATTTTCCTACATGTACACCTAGGGTGAAGGGTGCACATATCAGAATACAAATTCTCATTTCCAGATCATTGACATTTGAGCTGCAAAAAATTTAACACCAGTGTTTTTCTCTGAAATACTGATTTTTCTACTGCGTAATGTGTCATTTTGTTTTATCTAAATTGTACATGATAACATCATGAATCTGAAGTGTTACAAAGATTTCAGTGTGGTGGATATAGTTGTGAAATACAAATATTTTGGGATGACTAATGAGATAGTGATTAGTATATAAACCCTGAGAATTTGCTAGCATATTCATTAGCTATTTATTTACACTCACATCTAAATACTGCTGTACTTACATTCTTTTCAAGAAAATGTGGACCCTGACTGCTCTGGGCCTCACCTTAGCAGTTTTTCTCAACCATATTGGTAAATATAATAATATCTATATAATAAAATCCGGATCATGTTTTATTCTTCTAATTTTCAATACTTTTTCTAGAGCTTTCTTTTAAGATAAAAAATTACATATGTCAGTTTCAAAAGTAGACTCTGCTCAAATGTGGTCGACTCGAAAATAAGAGTAGATTACATCAAAATCTAATTTTACGTATTCTTCTCGAAACAATTACACTACTCACAATATTCTTATATCTTAAACACTTATTTTCAATATATTGCAATTGTAAAAAATACAGCGGAAAACTTTAAAGGAATATTTTTTCCAAAATCTTAATACTTGTTACAATATTTAAAAAAAGTAAATGATATTCGATAACACATAATGACATTTTCCTCTCGTTCAATTAGACATGAATGATGTACAAATACGGAAGAAAATAGAATTACACTTTAGCCCAAAATAAATACTGCTTTTTGATACATCTTCAAGTACATTTTTAGTCGTCGTATATAAAACGTCGTGAAATAAGCATAGATACCTTCACATGAATTTACGACATTGAGCATATATATATTTTAATTTTCTAAAATTTATCAATCCTGATTGGTGGAAATGAATGATTTGGCTCGAATGTTAAGTATGGACCCGTATTATCTGCTTTATTTGACACCCTGGCTTCTGTTTGCTTTATTGATTTTTCTGAGTTTTAATGTAAATTGTGAAAAACCTTGAGAAATATATTAAGAAGAGCGAGCTTTTGAAGTATACCGTACCTTAAATTATTGTAAATAAACTTTATGATAAACTAGAATGTAAAGAAAGCTAAATCTGCACCGAAAGGGAAACGGCTTAATGGTGCAATAATAATAATAAATCCTATATTTAAAAAATCATGTGACGATCTGTCTGGAAAATCTCACAATCATTGTTGGAATCTGATTATCTTTTGAATAATTTTATTCTAAATCTATTTTCAATATCTATATGTTACAGGCAAAGTATATAATCGGACGATATATATATATATATATATATATATATATATATATATATAATCTCTAGGCATTATATATAATGCCCAGAGAAGACCAGGCAAAGTGTACAATAAATATTCTCCACTATTTGAGTGCAATTTTTCCTTTTTTTTTTAACTTAACTTACTTTGGTGATTTGAAAAATATTAGGATGTCTTTTTTTTAATTACTCATAGACAGACGCAGTTAAAAAATGTTGAATTAAACATTCTAAAGAATTTTTGTGTTCTTCAAAAACAAATGTTAAAACTCAATTTTCGAAACAAATCCACTTTTTATTTTCTTTAAATTCCTTTTAAATATAGTTTACAATGCTCTTTAAAAGCCCCGAAAAATCAGGAGTTTCCGAACTTTTAAACTTATTCTCAACTTTTTAATTAGTGTGAGCTAATAATTAATTCAAGCAGACAGACATAATTGTTTCTTAAATTGAGTATTATTTTAAATAATATTGTCTTCAAATCTTTTTTCTTATAAATACGGGGTTAACTTCAAGATTTGACATGAAATTGTTCATTTCATTAACTGTCCAGGCATTGTTTGTTATTTTATTAAAAATAGTAAAATTAAATTTCCACACTGTCTGAAAAAGTACGATACGTTGTTTAATAATTTTCTTTTGCAATAATACATTGTGTTTTTCTGATCAACTGGAAAATATTTCGATAATACGGCTGATGAATTTCAATAATAATATTTCAAACTTAACATATTCGTAAATTAATTACTTGAACACTCCTGTAATTTGTGAAATATGTTAATTTAAGTTAGAAATATTATTCTAGAAATTACTCAACATTATTTACATAAAACTGATATTTCGCATTTTTTGGATTTCGGGCACAATAGAAGGGGATTCGGGGCTTTCACATTAAAAGTTATTAGGCGTGGATTATTCCTTGAACATTCCTTAAAAGGCGGTCAAGCTTTAATTTACAAAAACTTAAAAAAATGAACTTTTTTTTATTTCACCGAAAGCTGAGATTTTTTATTTAAAGCCCCATC
>JAWWLR010007455.1:0-11758 GCA_035041075.1 Acraspis erinacei
AAGATAAATTACGTAAAAGCTCAGGGGGGGGGGGGTTGAGACAATTTGTCACGATTCGTTACGGCAAGGAGGAGGGGGTCTTTCACTCATGTACGCAATTTTTTCAAATTCGCAAAAACTTTCTCCTGAATATTACCTATTTAGTTATAAAATTTTTTATTTGGTTGAAATATAATAATTTTCTTAAAAAGAAATGGTTTTTGGTTGCAAATTTAACTGTTTTGTTAAAAATTCATATTTTGTTGCGGATAAGTCAACTGAAATCCTTTTTGAATAGAAACTTTTTTTTCGGAAAATTGGTTTGTTGATTTAAAAGTTCATCTTTTTAGTAGGTATAAATATTGGATCTTTCTGGAAAAAATTTAACATACTTGTTAAAAAGTCAGACTTTTTGGTTAAAATCTTTTTTGGAAGATATTTAATCCTTCTTGGATAAAAATGCAACTGTTAGGTCGGAAACAAAAATATTTTGTCAAAAAGTCATACTTTTATTTGAAAATCCTACAGTTTGGTGGAAAATTCAACTATTTCGTAGATAATTTATTTTTTATTTAAAATTTATATTTTAGTATTAAGAAATGGACTGAACTCTTGTCTGGATGAAAGTTCAATTTAAAGAAAGGTGATTTTCTTATTAAACATTCATCCTTTTTAGTTGAAAAACTTCGCGTTTTGGGATTAAAAATTCAATTCTTTTGTGGAAACTTATATCTTGTTTAAAAATTGAGATTACGATCGTAAAAGTCAACTGAAATCTTTTTTAACAGAAAATTCAACTTTTTTTAAAATATTTTTTTTTTAATCAATATGAAAGTTTATCGTTAAAAATTATTCTTGTTTTCTAATAAACTATTTTCATTGAAAGATATGATTAAATCACTGTTTTAATTAAGGTAAATGCACCTATTTGCGTCCGTGCACCTTTTTGATCCCAAACCTGATCCTAAACTCTGAAGAGAGGACGCAAATAGGATCCTAAAAATTCTGTCCCTATTTGGGATCTAACCGAACGCAAAATGGTGCTGTCGCATCAAGTACCAGTTTGCGTCCTGACGCAAATAGGGGCCACAAGGTCGACGCAAATACATCCAAAAGCGAATCAGGCTGACACAACGACGTGCAATGACATCTTTGCTTGATTTTCAGATTTTCCGGTGCAATTTGTATCAAATTGTCAAAACAAAATTTTTTTCCATAAAATAATATATATTCTTAGATCAGTAACAGTTTTTTAGCGAATCGAAATGGATTGCACTTTTTTATTGGTCTTAAATTCTGTCGTAACCCTTACACGGACGCAAATAGATGCATTGACCTTAATCATTTCTTCTTGAAGATTTATATTTTTAGTTAAAAATTCATCTCTTTGCTTGAAAGTTTAACTATTTTGTTCAAAAGTATTCTTTTAATTCATATTTCAACTACTTAGGTAAGATTTAAACTACCCTGTTTAAAATGAATTTTTTAACTGAAAATGTAACTTTTTAATTTTTTTAAGATTGATCTTTTTTGGAAAAAAATTCTCCTTCTTAAGTAAAAAAAATTTGTTTGTTTGTAATTTCATGTTTGTTAGATAAAAAGGCATCAGTTTCGTGGAAAATTAATTTTTAGCTAAAAAGTCATATTTTGGTTTCAAAATTCAATTTTTGTAGAGAAAATTCGTCTTTTGGTTTAAAGGATCAACAATTTAAATAAACACTTTATTATTGGGAATTTGTCTTTTAGATTAAAAATTAAACTATAATGATTAAAAGTGTATTATTTTAATGAAAATTCAATTATACTGAAAATTTAATTATTCTACTTTTCGTTAAAAATTTATCTCTTTTAGATGAAAATTCAATTATTTTTTGAAAGTCCTTCTTTTTTTGTTAGAAAAGTACTCCCGTCAGTCGAAACTTCATCTTTTTGGTTCAAAATTAATTTCTCCAGTTTAAAATTTAACTATGTTGTTTAAAGTTAGTTTCTTTTTTGCTCAAAAATTTATGTATTTTATGTTTGGTAGTCAATTTATCCTTTTACTTAAAAATTCCAGTATTTGGTTAGAAATTATTATTTTTTTTTTAGTTGAAGATTTATCATTTTAGTGCTGCGATTTAAAATAAGAATATAAATAAGTCTTTCAGCTTTTAAAAATAATTGCGCTCTGAATCAAAATAATATATTATAAAGGAGGCTACCATGTGCGCGCGCCAGCGCGCGCTTACTTTTGTTTACATTTTTATCAATCACCCAATTTTCGAATAACTATTTTATTTTTTTATTTTTTACCAAACGGAGACTTTAATTTTTTTTCTATCATTTTAGATTTTAGTGACGTTTGATATTGTGAAAATATTAATCACTTGGTAATTAATTAATTAGTTTACAAATAATAATAAGTTAAAAATAATAAGTTATTAGTCACTTCAGAACATAAAAAGCATTACAAAATTATTTTAAGTGAATCATTGAAATAATTTGCATAATTAAAAAAAATAAATTAAAACAAATGGAGGTATTTTAAACATTAACAAACTTCTATCATACAAATTATGACAAATATTAAATTACATAAACTTGAAGTAAACAAAAAATTTACCTTATTTAATTATAATAAATTACAATTCAACTATTATATAACCTTCAAATAAATAATTTATGTCACCCAATTTTAAGAAACTAAATTTTAATCTGTATTTAATTTAATATTTAAAAAAAATTATTCGGCTAATAAAGTAATTAATCATTTCGCAATATGAGAAGCATTTGTCTATAACATTTTAAACTAATTCCAGAAATTATAGTTTTAATAGAATAAATTAACAGTTAATCAGTTGAAAACATAAAAAACATTGAACAATAATTTTCAATAAATCATTCTAATAATTTCTAAATTATATTTTTTTTAACATTCGAAATAGTATTTTTATACGTTTAATTTATTAATAACATTTGAAAAGTATTTTCGACAAATATTGAAATTATTTACTTATCATTTTAAAAATTGAATTTAGATACTCATTTCACTTCGCAATCATAATAAAAATCATAAAATTTAATCGGCATTGAAAAACTCAAATTATTTTTATTTGATATATTAAAAAAATTTTATTTTAATTTCTGGGTATATTTATTTAGTTTGAAATAATTCCAGAAAATTAAAGTTTTAACAGAATTACCTAATAAACATTTAATCATTAAAAAAAACATTAAACCATTATTTTAATAGAATATCCCAAGAAGTTAAAGCTTTAAAAAATTAGGTTCATTGAAACATTTAAATAATTTTCACTTTTAATATTTTATACATTAGAACTTGTGTTTATTTAATTTTAATTAATTATAAGCTTTTAACTAATTCTAAAAAATATACATTTTAGCAGAATCATGAATAAATAATTTCCAACGTCGGAAACTTAGGAAAAAATGATTGCAATGGAGATGTCTGAAATAAAAAACAAATTTTATTATAGAAATAATAGCCAATATTTTATTAAATAACATTAATGCAAATAATCATAAAATAAAAAGCAGTAATAAATTATTTTCTTTGAAACATCAAACTAATTTTCACGCTATATTTTGTTGGAAATTTGAAGTTATAATAATAATATAAATAATAATAAAAATTAAATAATATTTTTAAATAAGTATTTAAACACATCGAAGACATTTTTAAAATTATGAAATTGGAATAGAGAAAATTATAAATATAAATAAAATTTTATTATACAACTCATATCCACAAGTTCTATTCTTTAGATAAAAAGAAATGATTCTACAAAAGAAAAAAAATCTATGCATATAAATTTTAAACAATTTAATTTGTTTATAATAAATTGTTTACAACAATCACAAATATTGTTTCATCGAAGCCTAATGTGTACAGTTTTTCTTATTTACATAAAAAGACATGATTCCGTAGAAAAGACCAATTTTCTTTGTCTATAAGTGTCGAATAAGTGAATTTGTTTACACAAGTTGTTTAAATTATTAACTATTATTGTTATTTGGTGCTTGTTTGCATTTTAAAATTGATTCTCACATTTTTCGGACAAAATCTGTCGAATTTTTAATTTTCAGCAATTAACGGTTATATGCATTAATTTGTTTATAACAATTCACAAAATGCAGGAAATTTATTTACAAGTTACAGTTTTATTTTAAAAAAAAGTAAATTTATCAATTATATACCTTTTTGCAAAAATGTCAATGCATGGGGCTAAGTAAATATCGCAAATATAACTAATTGCAACTTTTAACCTAAATAATAAATTGTTAAATAACAAATTTAAAGAACTTCCACCTGAACATTAAAGCACGATTCTTGAAGAGTAATTAAAAAAAGCTCTGATTTCTATTGTGATTTCACAATAAATGTAATGGAAGTTTATTACCAAAATGCACAATACAGTATTGTGAAATTACAACAAATGTTTTTTTTAATTTCACAAAATCCAATAAAATCTGCATCGCAATAAATGTATTGTAAAATTACAATACATCTGCTGTAAAATTATATTACATGTATTGTATGTATTGTCGCGAGTTCACTCGAATGCCGAACGTACGAGGCTTAAAGTTGCGAGCGTTCCACAGACACGAGCCTCCCAATTCGACAGGAGCGTGTGGACTTTGCTCTTCTATATCCCCACCCTTTCCGAGAGTCGCGCGCAAGTGCGTTGCAGGAGTGGGAGCTTCTTTCCCACCGTGACGGCGGCGGACAGACAGACAGACACCGACGTAAAAATTTGTTTTTGTTACTCACGGTACCTCAAAGCGTCGAGATTTGACGAAATTCGAGAAAGTAATTTTTCGCATAATACCAATACCTTCTCATTATGGATCAGAATGTAAAAATAGTTAAAAAATTATGGAAGTTTCTAGAAAATCTATTTATCACATTTCGTCAATAAGTAAGTTAATATTGCTTTCTGCAAATCATTCTGCTTCTCGCTACTTCAAGTCGGTTGAAGGCCACTATACTGATGAATAAATATAGTTTGTGTAATTTCAGCGAGTAATCTCCTCAAAATTGATAATTTACCTTCGAAAAAGTAAAGAGTTAGAAAAAAATCAGTGGTTGCTGTAGCTAACATATGGGTCGAAATGCTCATGTGTGTAGTGTTCGTAATCACAATCGGTAAGTTTAATAATAAAAACGTTTTAAAAATTTCACAATTCAAAATGTTTACGAAATTGTAGCTTCTAAACTCGATGATATAGATAAACATTATTGTTAAAAAAATTTGTCTGCATGAATTTGATCATTATTTATTTTCTGTCGATTCGTTGGATGTATTTTGCTAATTTTTTAAATGTTAACACAGCCACAGACTTAAAAATCTTTTTCCTGATCTGAAGGTCAGACCATGTTTACTATATGTTTTGGGGTTCGCTCAATCAGAATCCGACCTTTTTTTTAGTATTTTTCCCGGGCCTGGAGGTCAGGTCATGTTTATTATATGTTTTTGGGGTCGCTGAATCCAAATTCAAGGTCGAAAAAACCCCAGCACGCCATGGTTATGACATAACCTAAAACAAACCTCATACAATTTTTTCTCGAGTCCGGGAGTCGGAACATATTTTTTATATTATTTTTGGATCGCTGCATCCGAACCTGAAGTCCAAAATACCTCAGAATTTCAGGATTTCGACATAACCTTCAAATACCTCGAAATCTAAGCTATTTAACGCTTTGAGGTTTTGACTTTACCATTAGGTCTAGGCTATTTTGGACCTCGTATTCGGATTCAGCGACCCCAAAAACATGTAATAAATATGGTCTGACCCCGGGATTCGAAGAAAATTGCATGAGATTTTTTTTGAAATTATTTTAGAACAATGACGTGCTGGAGTTTTTTGGGTCTCTGATTCGGATTCAGCGACCACAATAACATATAATAAACTTGACCAGACCTCCACACCCAGAAAGAGATACTCGAAAAAAAATAGTTATGAGATTTTTTTAGGTTATTTTAGAACCCTGACGTTCTGGAGTTTTTTGGACCATGGATTCGGAACAAGCGACCCGAAAAATATATAATAAACATGATCTGATCCCCAGACTCGGAATACAAAAGTTATGAGATTTTTTTAGGACATGTCCGAACCCTGACGTGCTGAGGGTTTTTGGACCTCGGATTCCGATTCAGCGACCCCAAAAATATATAGTAAACATGGCCTGACCTCCAGATCATGAAAATAGACACAGATTTTTTATTTTTACAATAATCGAAATTTATTGAAAATATAAACAATTTATTTAAACAAATGGAAAAAATATAACTTCTTTACCTAATTTTTAATTTTTGATTATCGGAAATCAATCTTTATTTCATAACGAATTACATGAAAAAAGAAAAAGATGAAAAATTTCATCGAGCGGGAAGCTATTACTTTTTTTTGCTCAGCACTCAGCGCTGTTGAGCCTGATTTTTGAATTAGATTTTGATTTTTTTTATAAATAAATAAGACGAAAAAATTGCCATTTTTTCTCTTTGATGCTCCTGTTGCTCGTCAATAACAGGAAAATGGTTGAAATTGCCCAAGTTGCATAGGCTAACATTAGTAAAAGATCTTCGAATATTATACAATAAAAAAAATTTTTGTTGTAAACAAATTATTTGTTGAGAAACTATTGTCTACGTTCTCCATAATTATACGTTTTTTTCAAATTATATTGCAAGAAATTTGAATGGAAGCAGTATTATATTTTAAAAAAATGTCTTTGAAGATTATAATTTTTTATATTATAAGCAAATTTAATGAAAAAAGCAGTAATCAGGCATTTTTGGATAGAAAAATTCGTTTTTTTTTATATTAATTTTTTTTAATCAGGAACCTAAGGATATTTTTAGCAAAATTCATCATTTTTTTGACAAATCTTATGATTTTTTAAAACAAATTTAATAAACAAATGTATTATTAGGGTATTTGTCGGCAGAAAAAATCGCTTTTTTCAAAGCCAGTCTTTTCAGTTGGGAACTTCATGACAATTTCAGCAAATTTCATAGCAATTTGATAAATCTTATGATTTATTTAAATAAATTTATTGAATAAATGCATTAATCAGGCATTTTTATACAAAAAATTAGTTTTTTCTATTTAAACTGTTTTAATTTGGTAGTTTATAATTACTTCAGCTAAATTCATATTTTTTTGACTAAACTCGAAAAAAACGAATTTTTCCGTCCACAGATGCCTGCATAATGGATTTTTTTGTTAAATTTGATTTTAAAAATAATAAAATTTATCAACTCATCATGAATGTTGCTGAATTTATTATGAAGATCCCAATTAAAGGTCTAATATCGAGAAAAACAACGAATTTTTCTGTAGACAAATGCCTGATAAATGCATTTGTTCATAAAATTTATTTTTAAAAATCATAAAATTGAGAAAAAAATTATGAATTTTTCTGAAGTTATTACAAAATTCCTATTTAAAAAATTTGACATAGAAAAAGACTAATTTTTCTCTAGGCAAATGCCTCATTAATGCATTTGTTCATTAATTTGTTTAAAGAAATAATATAATTTATAAAAATACTATGAATGTTGCTGAAATTGTCATGAGGTTCCTAATTGAAAAGACTGGCGTTGATAAAATCGAATTTTTCTGCCGACAAATGCCCGAAAAAGCATTCCTTTATTAAATTTGTTTATAATGTAAACAATTATAATCTTATGACAAAATTTGTTTAATATAATATTATTTCCATTCAAATTTCTTGCAATATAATTTGAAAAAACGTAGGCGATTTTAACCATTTTCCTGTTGACAAGCACTGGGAACGTCAATTAGAAAAACTGGCCAAATTTTTCGTCATATTTGTTTATTTATAAAAAATTGAAAACCTAGTTCAAAAATCAGGCTCGAAAACTCCCTTAGAAATCTTATCAGCTTTTTTTAAATTTTTTGTTTAAATCGGTCAATATTTGTGGGCCGTACGTTATTTTGAACCAAAAAAGTCATTGTTTCCCACTTTATGTTCAAAAAAGGCCTCCATATGACTAAACAAAAGTGATCGAAAGATTATTTTAGTGCTCCTAAATTCATGAGTGTCTAATTATTTTTACAGACTTAACCTCTCAATCCAGACCGGACGAAGGAAACGGGATATCATCAGGGAATTCTGCCTACCCTGCAAATATTCAGAATCTTATGATCAGTGGACACGAACCTGACAATCACCCACAGGAGCAACCTAACCCTCATCACCTACAACAACAACCTGACCCTGATCACCCACAACAACAACCTAAACCTAGTTACCAATTTCCTCGTCTTAAAAGTCAGGTCGATCTTAATCTTTCAGTTGAACAGATGCGAAAGGCTCGAAAGGCTCAAGCGGATAAACTAAGAAATACTAGAAAGGCTAAACGGTTTAAAGAGGAGCTGGCTAAATTGGAAGGTTCTGGGGTTTCAGAGCCTCAAACATTGACCAGTGGACACGAACCTTACATTCACACACAACAACAAACTAACTCTAGTTACCCACAACAAGAACCTAACTCTCTTTACCCACAACAACAATCTAATCACTCTTCCCAACTTCCTCCTGTTGAACAACCGATCGGTGGTATTGTTTCCGCTGAAGTCATGCGAAAAGCTAGAAAGGCTCAAACGGATAAACTGAGAAATACTCGTAAGGCAAAACAGTTTAAAGAGGACCTGGCTAAATTGCAAGGTTCTGGAGATTTGCAGCCTCAAGCTTTGACCAGTGGACACGAATTTTACATTTACCCACAACAACAACCTATCATTGGCTACCCACAGCCAAAAATTAACCCTGGTTACCCACAACAACAACCTAACACAATTAACCCACAACTAAAACCTAAGTATGATTCCCAAATTTCTCTTATTGAACAACCGATCGGCCATATTGTTTCCGCTGAAGAAATGCGAAAAGCTAGAAAGGCTGAAACTGATAAACTGAGAAATACTCGCAAGATAAAACAGTTTAAAGAGGACCTGGCTAAATTGCAAGGTTCTGGGGATTTGCAGCCTCAAGCTTTGACCAGTGGATACGAACCTTACATTCACCCACAAGAACAAAATAACCCTGGTCACCTACAACAACAACCTGATCATGATTCCCAACTTCCTCCTGTTGAACAACCGATTAGCCGTATTGTTTGCGCTGAAGAGATGCGAAATACTAGAAAGGCTGAAACGGATAAACTGAAAAGCACTGGCAGGGCTAAACGCTTTAAAGAGGACCTGGCTAAATTGCAAGGTTCTGGGGATTTACAGACTCAAGCATTGACCAGTGGACACGAACCTAACATGCACCCACAACAACAACCTAACTATGGTTACCCACAACAAGAACCTAACCCTGTTTACCTACAACAACAAAATAAACCAGGTAATCTACAACAACAACCTAATCATGATTCCCAACTTCCTCCTGTTGATCAACCGATCAGCCGCTTTGTTTCCGCAGAAAAGATGCGAAAGGTTAAAAAGTCTGAAGCGGATAGGCGCAGAAACCTTGGAAAGGCTAAACGGTTTAAGGAGGAACTGGCTGAGTTGAATAGTTCTGGGTTTTTGTAGGCTCAAGCTTTGACCAGTGGACACGAACCTCACATTCACCCACAAAAACAACCTAATCATTATTACCAACTTCCGCCTGTTGAAGAACTGATGCTACTGCATCCAAATGTTTATAGTGAAGAAATAATAATAAAGAGATATCTCAGAATGCTGAATCGTTAGCCTTATTTCTGTTAGAACAAAAACTTGTAATGAAACCTTGTATAATTTGAAACACATATAAAATATGTTGAAAATAAAAACTTTTGGACTAACCTTTAAGTGGGATCAGCTTATGCTCAGCTGGACAATACCATCCTCAAACTGTAACAGCTTATTCTAAGAGTGGACAAGCTCATTCGGTGTTCCTGCTCTCTTAAAATTTATTTTTTATTTTTTGCCTTGACAAGAGTGCTGTATGAGTGCCAAAACGTGGATGATTTGATTTATTAATGTTTCTTTGTGATTTTCTAATGATAAAAGCGGAACAAAAAAAGAATGATTGGTTGCCTTCTCATTTTTTCTTTCGTCTTTCTTTTTGTTTTATTTTTATACAAGGGTAGAAGTTCTTTTTCTTTTCTTTTTAGGGGAAAAAGCGATTTTTTCAGATTGCAATGGGAACATTTGATGCAGATTGTCCAAATTTGATTTTTGGATTCTTGATTTTATTTTCAGGAATTCTGCTCATTAACTTGATTATTGGATGTTAATTAGGATTTGAAATTTGGTTTTAATCTCATTTAAATTTCTTTAATTTTAATTATGAAGTTCATAATTTTGTATGAAAAATAAACTTTGTATAAAAATAATAATTCCTACCACCTTCATTGTAATTTGGCGGCTCTGAACTGGTAGTTTGGGGAGAAAATCCGCCAGGGTGCGACGTTCCGCCTCTCTCGCAATAGAAATTACGCTTTTATTATTATTATTAAACCACAAATTTTTGTGAATTTTACCTTAAATAAATTACTGAAATGTTAAGCAAATTACGAACCGTACTTAAATAACGTAACAGCTAAATAGGGTAGGGGGTCGAGACATATTTTACGAGTTGTTACGGAAGGGGGAGGGGATCCTTAACTCATGTACGTATTTTTTGCAAATTGGCAACAACTTTCATTTGTATATATTTTATTTTTGTACTATTTTGCTGAAAGTTTAACAATTTCCTAGGAAATTTACTTTTTGTTTAAAATTCGTTCTTTTGTTCTTGAAAAGTAAATTCGGATCTTTTTTGTCATAATTTTTGTTTAAAAATTCGCTTATATAATAGAAAATTAACTTATTGTTTACAGTTCTTCTTTCGGTGTTCCAAAGTGAACTGGAATCCTTTTTGGATGAAAACTGCACTATTTTTTGGAAATTTATTTTTTTCTTTTCAATTGAAAATTCATCTTTTTTAGAAGAATTTCATCTTTCATTTATACAAATGGAACTATTTTATTGAAAATTCAACTTTAAAAAGAAATTTTGTCGCATGCTTATTAACACTTGCTCTGTTTTAGTACAAATTTCATCTTCCATGGATGAAAATGCAACTGTTTGGTAGAGAATGAAACTATTTTAATAAAAATGCGTCCTTTTTGTTTAAAAAAATCGTCTTTTTGGATTAGAAATTAAATTTCTTTCGTAGAAAATTATTTCTTGTTTAAAAAAATTAATTTAAAAAGAATAATTTTCTGGGTTTGAAATTTTATTTTTTTTGTGCGAATGTGCATCAGTTTCGTAAAAAATTAAATTTTTGCTGAAAACTCATATTTTTTGTTTTAAAATTCAACTTTCATAGAGAAATCTCGTCTTTCTGATGGAATTACAAAAGTTTTGATAAAATTTTATCTCTTTCTTAAGTGAAAGATCTTTATTTGTTGAACATTCCTCTTTTTGGTTTTAAAATTCCTTTTTTGTCCTCCTCTTTGTTTTCCTTCTTGTTTGTTCTCTTCCTCATCTCCTTCTCTACCTTATTTTCCTCCCTTCCTAACTTTTCCCTCTACTCCTCCTAGAAAATCCAAGAAATATTTTTTCCATTCTCCCATTTCAATATCTTGGTTTACTCTTTTCCTTCTTCTTCTTCTTTCACTATTTACTACCTTACATACCTCTTCTTCCATCCTAGCCTTCTCCGCCTCTTCCTCAAACTCTTTATTCTCTTCCTCTTTCTTTTGATCACACAACTCAGAATACTCCTTCTTATTTCTCATATATTCTTCCCCATTACTTTTTTCTTTTTTCCACT